>CAJHQP010005883.1:0-42390 GCA_905132765.1 Moricandia arvensis
TGATGTAAACAACTCTTGAAACTTGAAGTATCCCACTTTGCTAATTACAAGCTCAATTTTCCCATGTATTATACATCAAACTTTTCGTTGAGACCCCCGAATTGAGCAGGTAAAATGATATTCCCTCCGTTTCATTTTAGTTGTTGTTTTAGGTTTTTGCATAAAGATTAAGAAAACATTTAATTGTATATATTTTCAAAATAAAAACATCATTACCTATACAGCTAACCACATTTCAACCAATAGAAAAATAGAATGATATATAAAATTATTAAATTTTACATTGAAATTATAAAACAATAATTATTTTGAAATGAAAAATTTACCCTACAACGACAAGTAATTTGAAACGAAGGGAGGGAATATAATAACAGCTATTTTTTGCCGACACAATGAAATAAACCCATAACGAAATTAGTAATGGGTAAAAGAAAGAGAGCAACATGAAATAAAATTTTCCAACCGGAGTGACAGGTTATTGGAAACAAAAGAGCACAGAACAAAAAAAAAAAAAATTCTTAGTCATATTTCTTGCTTCCAAACAGTTTCTCACACACATCGGTTTTCCGTTTGCATGCCAATGATTTAAAACCCAACATTACAGAGTCGATCTCTTGCTCTTTCTTTTCGTACACAAGAAACGCAATGAAGGCAATGGGAAGTCCTGTCGAACAGCACCACATAATGTTTAAGAGAAATGATTTCATAAGACCATAATGCTGGCATGTAGTAGAACTAGACAGAGATGAGTGTACCTATAACAAATATGCTGTGAAGAGATACGGCTCCAGCACAACTCAATATTAACAAAACGAAGACAACCTACGACATTCAGAAACATTACGAACAATGATGAGTTTCTCGACCAAATTTAGTTGGGATCATGATATCTAAGACCAAAACTTGCCAGAGATAACTAGTTCAAGTGAAAAATGTACCTTGAGAAAGAAACTCCAATCATTCCCCTGGCAAAGAGATTTTAGAGCTTTAACAGTCGTGTTCCATGAGGTTACCACTGACAATGAGAGGTGATGTGACGTGTCTTTCGAAAGGTGAAACTTCGATGCAGGAATCTTTTCAATTGTATAACCAAATCTGCAAATAAAGAATATATATATATTCAGTTGTTAATAATCTGAACAGACCGTAATTTTTAGATGTTCCAGAACGCCTGTCATGAAATTTTCTGTTCTACTGAGACATGAACATGATGATATTCATGTGTTTCATGAAACTGAAAACATTTTAAAGAAAATGAACATGATGGGCTAACAAAGATCTGGATCAAGCGAGTTCATAATGCATAGAATGAAAATATATCAAAAGTAGGCATTACAGGAATCTTACATTTTTTCTGGTAGAATGCCATGGAGAAACAAAAATACTGATGATACCAGTAGAGCCTTTGAAAGAGCAGTTATGATGGTAGATCCAGTTGCAACGAAGTTATAATAGATACTAACAAGAATGAGTATGGCTGTGAGAGTCTGCTTTAAATCCTTCCAAAGCAGTGTATCAGCAACTGCAGGATCATCTCAGCAATCAGCATTCTCAATACCGGGGTAGATTGTTCCAAAACTAAAAATACACCCTAAGCCTTTTTCACAATAATATGGTTTCTAACAACTTAACAACGACGAAAGCCGGGCAGATGTTGATATTATGAATTATCCACAACTTTCAAATAATTGGATGCATTTCAAAAATGAAATACCGTGTATCTCATAATGTGAGAGACAATAAGATGAGAGGACAAGCATGGTAATATATATTTCCATACCCTTTCCGCCTCCAAGGATCCTAGACGCCTTCGATAGGCCCTCTCTTTTGGATTGACTTCCAGCTGTAAGATGAGAGAATGAATCTATAGTCCTCCGTATACCTTCCTGCAAGGTCATGAGTCATGCGTTATATATTATGATATATAACCATACGTTGCTTCCAGACCCAGTAGAAACAGAATAGAAATGAAACAAATACAACTCTCTTGCATATCAAATATTGTATAACCTGAAGTGGAACAACAGGAGCATAGCCTAGCCGATCCTTTGCTTTTGTGCAATCAAAAGTTCTGCTGCACGAGAGCAGCCTAACTCTTGAAGGTGTTAGTTGTGGTACTTTCATCCCATATGGTCCCAACAATTTATATATTAATTCAACCACATGTGCAATCGGCATCATGACAAACGCAGGGATTTTTATGCTTGGCCTGCGAGATATGATAAATTTGGAAGGATGGTTAAAGGTATGGGTTGGTTCTGTGTATTCCTTCTTATTAAGAATGGCCTAAATGTTATTCAAATAATGCCAGAAAACTATAACCCCAAAGAAGATGGTTTACAATGAAACAAATATCAGAAAAAATGTCAGGCACAAAAATGTAAACATTATTGATTGGATATATCCAGTAATTTTAATTTTGTTATTCTCTTGTACAAGCAATAGCTCTTTCCATATCAGATACCAGAAAGATATCCAAGATCAAACTTAAGACTCTAGACACTGTTTTCTTATCTCCTGCTGAATTAGCATATCTTCTGTAAAAGAATACCTTTTGATAATCACATCTACCTCAATTCTCTTCATTTCACAAGTTACCCGCAAAGCAAACTTTAATGGAAAACGGTTGAGCTCAACCAAATGACCAATGTAAAAACATTTAAAAAATGAAACCGGGATTTGTCTTTCCCCTCCATTGTGCAGGAAGGATCTGACTAGATACGAACCCAAATAAAATAGCAAAATACAGTACCTCTCATAGCCAAGTCCTTCAAGAAGCTGTGACATGAATTCCCAAAATTTAATAGGCTCCATGTTGGTAATGAAATATGCCTGTAAACCCATTACATGTCAGGTTAGCCTACAACTAGGATTGTCCTACAACATCACAACTAAAAAAATATTATATGACCAAACACCTTAACAAATTATAAGTCATTAAAATTAACTTAAGTCAACTACGGCAAGAAAAAAATGTAAATCTTATTCACTGAAGAAATGTGTAAACAACTCAACTCGTATCTCAACTAAACATAACGAGGAAGGAAAAAGATATCAAACGAAAAAAACAGCAGGGCTCTTTTAAAGTTCACATAGTAGAGTGAACACAGCTGATCCGGATACATTAGGCATGCCTAAATCACACAAGAATGCATTCCTTAATTCCTAATTTTTCTTTTTAACAAAAGACAACCCTTATTCTAGACATATCTAGAGCTCGAAATTTGACGAGACCACATAATAAAAGAGTTGCAACTTGCAACTGAAAACGAATACCTGGCCTGAAGCTTTTGTAGAAACATCTCCTCCTGAAGCTAGAGCACGCTCAGCACAAACATGGGCATGAGCAACATTTTCAACGTAAGTGAAATCGTAGAGATTATTCCCATCACCTATAATAAACTGAACATTAAAACAGTCACAATAAGAAAAGGTTTGTGAAAAGTTTAGTTCCAAAGAAGAAAGTCCGGCGCACATGAATCTTGACCGGGCAAATTCACTTTAGAGAGAAAAATTCAATAAATACGACTCTCATAACCGAAAGACACAATGGCAGAGAATAAAAACAAATACATTCCTAC
Organism: Moricandia arvensis; assembly: GCA_905132765.1. Classification (NCBI taxonomy): domain Eukaryota; kingdom Viridiplantae; phylum Streptophyta; class Magnoliopsida; order Brassicales; family Brassicaceae; genus Moricandia; species Moricandia arvensis. The sequence goes on from CAJHQP010005883.1 coordinate 3,582, forward strand.
TATGTATAGTCATATTTCTCACACCATGCAACCAGGAAACCATTACCATAGGTCATTTCTCCAGTACTCATATGAATGATGCTTTCCTCATCAGCATTTGCATTTCATGTTAGGCTATTGCATCTATGTAGCCTGGTTTAAGTTTTCAAAGAGAATCTCACATTCCTAACGCTGACTAGACATAGAAATTTGTAGCCAAAAGCTTCAAATGAACAAACTCTGCAAAGTCAATATCCCATTTTCACTGTAAAACGAACTTAAGATTATTCTCTCTCCGCTTCACTATAACCAAAATATTTCAAAGTTATTGCTTTTTATGTTTTTTCTCCATTCCGTGTGAATCAAACTAGTTCTTCAAATGAGTCAGTCATCCAACTTCTGAGAAAAAACTAGTCGTATAGAGGACTCTATAAAGTGTCAAATCTTAATATTTTTAGCATGATCATGAATTTCAAACACGTTTAGGGAATCTTAAGGGCTGTTGCCTTTGTGAGAATAAAATAACAAAGTATCAAGTAAAGGGATAAGAGGAAAGTACACATCATAAAAAGGGGCAACGAGATAGATAAAGAAAATAATCTAACCTTAGATTTTCCAGCCCGAGCAGCAGCAACAAGTGAGGGAACTAACAATCTATCACCGGGACCGAAAATGCTGCTGGGACGTATGCAGCAAGTGAGTAGTCCGTTACTGCCATTCGCATTCATGATCAACGCTTCTCCTTCAGCTTTAGTTGCTGAATATGAATCATTGTGCTGAAAGGAAGAATGATATATTAAATCATCTAATCTAAGTGCTAAAAAGAAGAATCATTAAGAATATCCAGTCATGTAATCATATCTATATGTCATATAGTAATTAATACCTTGGGTGGGTAAGCCATTGATTCACAACCATTCAAAATACCATGAACACCATCAAAGACGACGCTAGGAGAGCTCGTATAGATAAGCCTTTTTACTCCAGTACTGACACAAGCATCAATTACATTTTTCGTTCCTGTAGATTAATATTTGCATAAGCAACAAAGCTTTAAGCTTGACATTGACAAATATGTTTCTATAAAGTACCTTGAACATTAACCGAGTACTGAAGCTGGTGATTATTGATAGAAGAATCAGGAGCTGCCATGTGAAACACCACCTCCGCTCCCTGAAAAGCTGTTCCAATGATCCACGATCAGAATCAAACGATGGTGAAAGAGTTGAGAGAGAGAGAGAGAGGGCGCGAGATTACCTTTGACGACTTGAGATTTATCGCGGAGATCAGCGGATACATATTGAACACGACCAGATCTCATTGCTTCGCCGAGAACTCCGCTCTGTTCCTGAGGATCAAGCTGAATCGAGGAGGCCAAATCGGCGATTCGGACGAGGAACATCTCGTAGCGTACAAGCATTTCCACAAGATGTCTCGCGGCGAATCCTCTACCACCGGTAACGACGCACCATCGCTCCGCCTCTGAAGTTTCCGGCGTCATGTTTGAAAGATCTTTTCAAGAGAAAGTGACAGTGAGAAAGAAACTCATTAGGCAGTTCAGGGCAGGTTGTTTGTGTAGTTCAGCGCTGCTTTCGTGTGTGATGCGCCCCCACACCTTCTCTCCCATCTATTTTTACTTTGGCTTTTCTTTACCAAAATAAAATACAGTGTTGTTTCTTTTTTTTTAACAAAATAAAATAGAGTATATCTTTTTTTCTTTTCTCAACATCAACTTTCATTAACCAACAATGAATACATGATTATAACCATACGAGTTTAAACCCAACAAACGAACCACGAAATCTAGTAACACCTAGAATCACTAATTTAGATCCTACGTTACCTAATTTAGACGTCGTTGTTTTTTCACCACTCAGAGACGACACCACCTCACGACACGAGATGGCCGTCTCTTAAACCCTACTAATTGGACCATAAAATTCGAAGACAGTAACGTAGACAGAGGATAACAAGGGAGTAATTGGGTCCACTTTTTAATTGCCTATTAGTCTCCTAATGGTAATCTTTCAGCCCGTGTACTAACAAGACCATCACCACTGGCGCATACCGACCAAGCTCCGTCTCTCCGGCAATCACCGTCTCGAACCTAAGCCAAGAAACCGAACATGAATGTCCGGACTCAAAAGCGGATTTTGACTTCAGCAAAACGAGCGAGAAGAACCAAATAACAGCTTCCATGGGTGCAAAGCTCGTACCGCCGAGACATCCAAAGTCACCAGTGCTGGGAAATACGGCTCCGCCGTGCCTCAGATGCAGAGACCTCCTCTCCGGTTGACAAGTCCGTCGACGAAGGTTCATACCGCACGTTGTCTCTGGGAACCAAAGAACAAGCCCTTTTCCGCCGTTCGTCGCAACACTCCTCCAACAGACACACCGTCGCAGGGGAAGGTAGATCGGTGGCCGAAGAGACGTCGTACCTCGTCACGCGCCGACGCCGTGAATCTTTCAGCATAGATCTCAAAAAGGGGAAATCGGATCTAGTAAAATCTTCAACCTTAAAAGCCGACTCTCAGCTCTGTCGATCCGCCATCCATCGCCGCTACTCCATAGGAAGTCGAGCTCAATCTCCACCAAACACAAGAGGTCTTAGGAGAGGGCTTCGACAGCACAGAGTCTCAAGCATATCAACGAAGAGGGACCGGAGAGAATGAAAGCAAAAAGAAAAATGAGAAAGGGAGGAGGAGGTGATGCCTCCGGCGACGCCAAGAACGGCGGCCAGAGCTAGAGATTTACAAGAACCGGTGTCTACATGCTCGAGAGGGAGAGTTTTTAATAGATTATATCTTTTAAGTGACTTATCTCTCTATTTGCTCTCACCTCTCTCTAAACACAGTTTTAAATCAAGTTTGTTGTCGTCTGTGGCTGGTGTTCTTAGCTACCGGTTACCATCCCTTTATTTTGTTTTTGGCTGTAAATTTATCGATCTTTAGATCGAACTAGTCTTCGCATAGACGATTATCTTTCGCAAGGCGATATGTTTTGTTGTGTCTCTTCAACTCAATACAGAGCTTTGTATCAAGCATACATCTTATCTCTTGTTTTTGGGTTGATCAATAAAGCTTGAGTGTGTGTTTTGCTTTCTACTTAGCGCTTTAATTCATATCTCGTCGGATATTGGGTTAACATCCTTCTTCATCGCTCACTCTAAATTCTTACCAAGAGAATCATACTTCGCTCACAATCCTAGCTTGAGACTGGTCTATGGCGTAAAGTGAAGCTTCTCTGATGGAAGGATGGACGAGTTTTGAAGGATGCTCTGAAGCGGGTTTGAAAAGGATTCAGAAGAGCTGGCGTTCTTCGTGGCGGTCCGGCAAAGAATCTCAACTTCAACTCGCTTAAACTTCCTCTGGTCAAATTTCCGATGAATCAAGGGTTTTCCGCTCAAATATTTACGGGTGAAAGTGGAAAGCTTCATATTTGGTATCAGATCTTTTTGTTCGGATCATCTTCGACAAAAATTTACGGTGGAGAGATAGGGCAAGAGCAGCATCGTCGGGAAGCTTGCGGATTTTTAAGAACCGGTTCTTAGCTTTTTTAGTTAAAATTTAAGAAACAGTTTCTTATATTCCGCTAAGAACCACACTCTAAGAACCCCGGGTTAATCATGGTATTAGCTACTCTGTTATTTCAGAAATGCAGTGCAATATTTCAAATATAATCCACCGAGACGGTAGATCACTCAATAGAATAGCTAAACAGTAATGATAGTAATGCAAACAAATAACAAAAAGGAAAACAGCAGATTTATAGAAGTTCACAAATAATTCAGATTGCACACCAGACAATCTATTAAAGGTTTAATTAAGATCATTTTAACGCAATATACACTGCTCAAATCAATTAACTTTTGTTGTAGAGAGAATCTAAGTCTATATTCTAAAATTTCAATTTTCTTTGCAAATTTAGTCAATTCATAACCATTAAGACCATATTTGATAAATTCATTAAATTCTTAAACCAAATATCTTTGTAGAGAGATATTTAGCTTATCTAAGATTTATACTACAAGAAAACATGCAGTTAATGTCGAAATATTACAATATTTTTTGTAGTTGTAATGTTCCGTCGCACTTACATCAGCATTACAATGAAAAATAAATTTGTTATAATGTTTAGGAATGAAATATTTCCATTGTAACTTCAACATAATATTATGACCACATAACGAGAACATGTATAATGGGTTATAAGTGCGTCAATACATTACGACATCATTAGAACACCACATGTTAGATCTTTTTAATGACTAAATTATGAGGAAAACTAGATGATAGGTTGAAAACGTGTTTGTTGTGTGTCTGATTGGTTGTTAAGAGAAAACACATATAGTCGTAAAAGAGTCGCTTTCCCTTGTAAAATATGCTTCGTTGTAAATTCGTTGTTAAAATCATACCTACCAAATTCAAAGTTTTCCTATAAAGATGTTACTCCTCTCTTCCTAAAGAACCAAAAAAAAAGAAAAATGAAAGATGTATGCTAAGAGAAAAATGGCATCCGAAGGCAACATCTACGAGCTACAAAGTTGGATGTATACATAAAGATTCTGATGGAATGGTGACAAAATAATTTCTCAACGGAGTAAATATATTCATGTACCAGGCCGGAAATACACTGATTACGCAGGAAGTGGGTAGGATGTTTTGTACTTCTTGTAAGTGTAAAAATACAAAAATTTCTCTTGTCGAAACGCTATGGAAACATTTAGTACATCATTTAGCCCACATTACTGCATTTTGTTTTGACATGGAAAGGATCATGGTAGGAATGAATCTAGTAGACATTTTGAGGATATTAGTACTAGTGAAAAACCGAGTCATTTGCATACTGAAACTAGTTACTATCTTGAGGATCAGATGGTATCATGATAGGATGCATAACATGGCTAAAAATGCATTTCTCGAAACAACTGTTGCTACATAAATAGATAATGTAGAAGAACCTAACTTGGATGCAAAAAAGTTTCATGAAATATTGGATGTTGCGAATCATTCAATTTATGAAGGTTGTAAAGAATATTTATCTAAGTTGTCATTGGCAGCTAGGATGATGGATGTCGAAATTGCTAATAATTTACTTGAAGTTTGTACGGATGCACGGGCTGGGTTGTTTAAAGAGTATTTTCCTGAAAATAACTTGTCTATTGATTCTTACTATGAGATTCATAAAAATGATAGTCTTGTATTACCTTCAGAGATGATAAATGTGTATAGACAACAATATGATATACTAAATGAAAGATGTAGAGCTGTTGGAGAGTAAATTCTGCAAGAAGCCACGATATAAATCGCAAGGAGGTGGGCATAATATGGTATCGTACCAAATGATGTTGTACTTATTACAGATAGGCTGAAAAGATTATACCAATCTGAGAGGACTGCATGAGAGATGAGATGACATGTCGAACATACTTAGGTAGATAGCGAGATTAATCATCCCTCATATGCAAATCGTGGAAACACATGAATTCAGTACACCCTGATTTTGCTAGAAATATTAAAAATGATTATCTTGGACTTTACACAAATGGATTTAGTCCATTTGGAATGTCTCAAAGATAATATTCGCTTTGGCTAGTAATCTTGACGCCGTTAAACCTTCCTCCAGAGATGTGTATGGAAAGAGTATTCATATTCATGAGTATATTAATCACTGGTCTTGGGCATTCTAAGCAGTCACTTGATATTTTTCTACAACCTTAGATAGAAGAATTGAAGGGATTATGGTCAACATGGGGGTAGAACAATCTTAGAAACTTGCTATGCGAGCAATTCTTTTGGCGACGATCAATGACTTTCCTCCATATGGGATGCTATCAGGGTGGACAACCCATGAGAAGTTATCTTGTCCATATTATATGGGAAGAACATACGCATTTCAGTTGAAGCATGGTAGGAAAACATGTTGGTTTGATTGTCATCGGTGATTTCTTCACATTAACCATCCGTACTGAAGAAACAAGACATTATTCAGATCAAAAGTGATTGTACGGGACACCGCTCCACCATATTTGTCTAGGGAACAAATCAAAAAGGAAATTTATTACTATGATGCACAAAAAATAATCCGCCGAGAAAGTAATTGACATATTTCCACAAATATGTCTAATGGTTACGGGACACATAATAAACATTTGAAAGGGAAAGCAACAAATCTTGCAAAAGTAGAAGGTTCAATAATTGTGGGAGTTTAACGGAGGAAACATCTTACTCTACTTCGTACTACTTTGGGTCAAAAGTGCACACTTAGAAAGAACTCCAAAAAGATACGATGATAGTGGTGTTACGCCAACATATGTAGTATAGGGTGTCCAAGACATGTTCTACCAAATCAGACGTTTAGGTGGAAAACTGAAAGAAGTTTAGTGGTAGAGTCCATAAGACTGTCACAGCGCCCACACTTATATACTCCTAAATTACGAGAAAATTTTATCTTATGTAAGGAATATACATTCAATTTTCTTTTGTTCATATATAGTAATGAAATTATTAACTATTCATTAATTTACAAAAACAATGAACTTGTTGCCCAAGTTAAAGAAGCTATCGTTGGAATATCTAGTACTAAGCTCAAAAACAGAAAGATCAACACTTCATTAAATGGCTGAAGACGCAAAAATTATTATTATTTTTATTTATACTCATCAATATATATATATATATATATATATATTTATGGTTTAATTTTTTATTAGTACGTTGACTATGGCTATCCATTCTATCCTCCATGGTTCACGATTTGATTTAAAGCCGGGTTGCTAAGATCACTATGACACATATGTATTTCACACGAGGTTATTCTTTTCACGCTTATAAGTATGGAAGACGTCTGACAATAGTCAACTATGGAATATGTGTGAAAGGTGAAACAAATTTCTATGGGATGAACATACTATTAAAGTAAAATTCGCATGTTTAGTGAAGATGAAATATATCCCCTTTAAATATGAGTAGTTCGACCAGGTCGTTAATAGAGTTGTTTGGTATAACAAGTTTAGAGTTGTCGATGTCAATTCTGCACGGAGGTACAACAAATTTAAACCCTTCATCTTGGCATGTTTCGTTCCATACTTGAGGATCAAAGAATTTGGAATATCTTTGTTATCAGATTTAATGTTACGCCTCGCGGACGAACAATGGTGAAGAACCGCCTTTGAAAGATTCGTGTGTAAACAAAGTTGACGTACCAGAACAACCTATGGATGAAATTAATCTTCTTGATCTGCAAAATCGTGAATACGAGATCTTCTAGAAGATATAACGGATGATGGAAATAAAGACGAATTTAAAGAAAGTTATTATGGCATAGAGGATGGAGCTGATGAATGATTTGAAATTTTGTTATGTCATTATATGTTTAATGTAAGAATTCTATGTTTGAAATATTAAAGAAATTGCATATTCATGTTTCTTCATGATGATATTCAATGTTTTGTATTTCAAAGTCTTTATGATTATACACTCGCTACTTAGGATTCTCAATTCAGGGTTTAGGGCATACAAATTCAGGTTTTAGGGTTAAGATTCTTCGTAACTACATCGTTATACATTATATATCGTACTCGAGTCGTAACGAGAAAACGCACTTCCTCGTAAATTAGTCGTAATGAGAAAACACACTTCCTCGTTACTTTGTCGTAATGGGAAAATGTGCTTCCTCGTTACTTCATTGTAACAGGGAACATGCTTCTTCGTTAAGTTGTTGTAACATTACAACGGTGTTACGACAAAATCAAAAAACTTATAAACTCGAACACATTCGCCCCATTCTTATTGCAAAATCGACCCTAACTCTCTCTCCTCTCTCTCTCTCTCTCTCTCTCTCTCGCTATCTCTCTCTCTCTCTCAACACCCTACCTGCGAACGAAGATTAGTAAGTTTTTTTTAATTAGCTTTAGGTTAGGATATTAGTTAGGAAAAGAGTTAGTTTAGGAATCAGTTAGGATATATATTAGTATAGGAATTAGTTAGAAGTTGAACTAGTTTAGGGATTCAATTATTTTTGGGATGATTGCCTATTCCCCTCTCTAGACCAGTATACCCTATTTATCCTCACCCAGACTACTAAGCTCATTATAAACCTCCCTGTATATATAAAATCTCTTCATATTAACCTCCAATCTTTTTTACTCTGCTCAATTAAACCTCTTTAATTAAAATTTGGAAATCAATATTTAAACGGTAAAACGCAATTATACAAACGTGATGACCCAAGTTAATTGTGTGTTTGCATCCCGACTCGAGCTGCCCAACCAACCCGAATTCTTAAAAAAAAAATCATTCAAATCAAATAGGGGGTTTTCCTTTCTAGGGTTTCAGTGTTTGACACACAGAGAGAAGGGAGACGACAAAATCTGTGAGAGAGATATATATATATAGAGAGAGAGAGAGGATCACAAAGAACAGATAGACATATAGAAATAAGAGAGTGAGAGTGATGAAGTTAGAGAGAGAAACAAGTTAGAGAGAAGAAACGAAAACAGAGTAAGACTGGTACTATGGATGAGCTTCAACCACAAGACAAGGAGAGCTTCATGTCAGGTTTAGAGGAGCTTCAGCCTCAGCCTCGAGATAGTTTGATGTCTTGCAGTACAGAGGAGATTCAACTATATCTTGTTGCTATGTATTAGCTTGTGTGAGCATTTGTTACTTCAATTTGTTCATTTATTTTCTTTGTATTTGATGAGTGATTTATAATGATAGAGATGAGTGGAATAATTTTGAATCTGCACACAACGTGAAATAGAGAGTAAAAGACAAGGGAAATCAGCTAATTAATACATCAACTCAGTACATACACACACAAGTTGTGCGGAAACATACACCAGCATCATTTTAATCAAATTTCATACATGAATCAAGGAAAATAGGATTCGACATACATTGACTATTAAACCGTTAGTCGAATATAACTGAATCTGACTTGTCCGTTACAATTCGCTTACCGGTCTATATACAAATATTTTGTGGCGGTTAAATAATCCTATGTGGATTTTCCATTTAAAATAATAAATATTTTTTAAAAAGTTTCTTTCAAATATGGGGAGAAGGAGACTCGAACTTGCGTTTGAAAAAATAAATCGTTAGACACCTAACCACTGAGCTGAACTCGTTTACTTGTTGAGTTCTCTACACCTTTTTATCTATACATATATATATATATTTCATTCAATATTTCAGCATCTTCTTCTTGTGTCTGTTTCATCATCCAAACATAACTGAAAAATCAGAATCCCTCATATGTTAGTTTTTGATGTCAATCGAAAGAAACTCAGAAGTGTGGAAAAAATTGGATTCAACGTGAAACATGAAGTGGGGGAGAAGACGCGTTTTCGAGTGTTGGTTATACGGCGCGTTATCGAACTCCAGCCGTGTAAACACGGTGGTAACTGTCGCCGTCGTATTTGTTTCTTCGCTCATTGGCCGGATCAGCTTAGCATTTTGCTGAACCAAAGCCGTGATCGAGTCGATTCGTTCAATAGTGTGTCTGGTAGGTAGGGTGTTTCAGTTTTCGATTTCTCTGGCGTCTGGCTCGCCGCCAGTGAGTCCACGAACCGACTCGGGGTCTTCTTCTTTGTTTAGTCATCCACTAGGTTTTGATTCTGTAAACTACGTTGATGCGTCTATGAAGGAATTTATAGATTAATAAAGTGAAGTCTCTTCATCTTACAAAGGACGTCTTCTCCTCCATTATTGCTGCAAACAAATGAATTAAGAAACTTTATTGTATTGAATGAAATATTTATTATGTATAATTACTAAAGTGTTGAGAGTTCGACAAGTAAAATGTGTTAGCTCAGTGGATAGGTTTCTGATGATTAATGCTTCAGACTGGGGTTTGAATCTCCTCCACATATCTGAAAACAATTTTTTTTTTAAAAAAAGAAAAATACTAGTATTATTTTAAATATAAAAACCACGTAAGATTATCCAATGGCCACATAAGAGAATTCTAAAGGACATATCAGATTCTGTTATATTTGACTAACGGTTTAACAGTCAATGTATGTCGAAACCTATTTTTTATTCATGTATGATATTTGAATTAAAATGATGTTCGTGTATGTTTTCGCATAGCTTATGTTTATATGTACTGATCGGGACCACGACTCTCTGTTGATGTATGAATTAGCCGATTTCCCGTAAAGACAATGAAGCAAGTAACAAAAGTGAGTTTGAGTATGAGGAGAACACCAAGTCTGGAAAACGAGGCAAGATGGATAAAGATTAGGATACTTTGAGTCGATATTTGTTTGAGATTGAAGAATCAGTAATTGTGTTTCAGTCGAATTTGTGGCGTTTGTATTTATTTTAGACTTGGGTAAAACTCATTTGTATTTGCGATATATGGGTCGGTTTTGAGTGTCGAACATGAGTATTAGTTTGGTCTGTTTATGTGTGTTTGAGTTTGGACTACAAAAAAAAGAAATTGCAAAAGCATCTCGTACATTGCATCAGTCTAAAATACAAAATCACAAATAAATAATAAGTCTTACATAGGCATAAAAGATTGCTTACATGAGTCATGCTTAAATTAGTCCAAAACACAAAAGCATCTCGTACATAACTAGTTTTCAGTACAAGACCATATAATCAATACAAGCAAATGATTGGTATTATACCTCCTCAACCGTCTTCTTCATCTTCTTCTTTTGATGATTCTCCATCTTCTTCTTTTGATGATTCTCACAACCTTGTGCGCACAGCCCTTCTGAGCTTTTCTACGTCTTCTTTTTCTTATCATACTCATACTCATACTCACTTCTATAACATGTTTCTTCCTCTATCTTCTCTGCAGTTTCAATTTTGTTATCCTTATCTTTGTAAATCAAAAGTAACCTTTTTATCAAATACAAACATATCAGAGAGTCTGTTAAAACACTTGAGAAAACAAGATTATACCTGACTACAAGAGAAAGTTGAAGCTCATTCTCAATGGAACCCAACATGGAGCTCTCTCTCCTTTCTCCATTGCCTCTCTCTGTCTATGTCCTGTCTCTGGAGGAAGTTGGACCTCCTCCTCCATGGAACCCGACATGGACCTTTCTCGCATCCCTCTGTCTCTGTCTTTGGAGCAAGTTGTTTCTCTCTCTCTCTCTCTCTCTCTCTCTCTCTCTCTCTCTGTGGTGAATCCACACGAGGTCACCTGGTTCTAGCACCAATTATTTCCTACCTTTGTTCTTCTTTCTTGCATACATCTTGGTGCGGTCCTGATGTGAACCTGGAAAGCAAAGGAACTGAGGAGATGGTACACCTTGAACCAGAGCTTAAAGAAGTCAAATAAGGAGATAAAGAACAGCTTGAACCTGAGGAGACAAAGGAGAAGGATCTAAATGTGCCACTTGGTCCAATGACTAGGTCTAAACAAGCAAGATTACAACAAGCTATTCAGAAACTCTTCTCTCTCTCTCTCTCTCTCTATATATATATATATATATATATATATATCTCACTCACTCTCTTTGTGTTCTCTCTCTCTCTCTCTCTCTCTCTCTATCTCTCTCTCTCTCTCTCTCTATCTATCTCTCTCTCTCGTATCTCTCTCTGCTCTGTGACACTATCTCGTCTCCCTCTCTGTTCTTCATCATTTCTGGTCTTCTCTATTTGTTCTTCATTGTCTCAGACCAAACCCAATTTTTTGTTTTCTCCCCAAATCAATTTCATTTTTAATTGAGTTGAGTCGGTTTGGGGGCTAATTGGTCGGGTCAGAATTTGTTCAATGGGCAATCGTAATTCACAAAACGCAATTAATCAATCTTTAGTTTGCATATCAAAATTAGATTAGGGAAAGGGATACAGACAAAACTAAAAAGAATGGGGAGCAATCTAAAAAGAATCCATATCTATGGGTGGTCTGATCATGAGGTTAGTATTATAGGTGGGAATAGGTAGGGTTTACTAGTCTACATGGGGTTTTAGGCAGTCAACCCATTATTTTTAGAAATATGGAATTTTTATAGGTTACAATATATGGAAACATTTTACATTTTCTTTTCGGATGGCTCCTACGAAGAGAGGGAAACCAGATTATACAGACCTTTCTCGTCAAAGACCCTTCAGCATCTTCTTAGGCTATTCCTTCGACACATGAGGTTGTCCCCGAGATTCAATCTCAGGGAGTATCCCATACATCGCCTCCTCATCTTGCATCAGATCATATCCTCCTCCGCCACAGCATATGCCTTCTCTTCCGCCTCCACAGAAAGCTCCAGTAGGACCTGTTGCAAGAATTCATCATGATTTGATGGTGCCACCCAATGCTCTGCATGTCCATTACACCGTTGAAGTTCTTCTTTGACAGCCACAACGAGAAGGTTTAGGAATTATTGACCCCGATGGATAGCCAAACACCTATTGGTACAATTTTCACTAATTGTTTTCAGTGTTTTGCATTTTTATCATTATATATATTAATTAATAGTTTGTTTAATTTTGCAGATTTGGCATCGATAATGTTCTAGGCCTGAGCATTTTTGACACCATCAAAGGATACTTCATCGAAGCGCATCCGAATTGGAGGCTTACACCAGAATACAATCAGACCGCTTGGTTCAAGTGTTTTGCAGTATTTTTTTTCTTTTTGTAAATTATATTTGTGTATTTTTGTTTTAAATTAAATGACTACTTATTATTTTGTAGCAAAAATGGCATTGGTCTATTGGTGTTAAATACCGGGTGAAGAAGGCGTTCGCTAAGGCGATGAAACACTTAGCTAACACCGTCTCCGACTGGAAGGAGAGATGGAAGATATAAGAGATTATGTGAAACCCATCTTCATCAGCTAAGACGTTTGGGATGGTCTTGTTCGCTATCGGGTCAATACTCACTCGGTCAAAGTGGCTGCCTCGTGCTCTATGGCCCATATGACTAGAGATCTTGAGGACCATTTACGGATGCCCATACTTCTAGACTCATATATATATATATATATATATTAATAATCTTTCTAACCTTTTTATCTTTATGCCACTCGGGAAAGAGAAATACCTTCTCTTTCTCGACTTTTCAAAGAGACACACCAGACGTAGGTCGGTAATTTTGTGGATCCTAGATCATAAAAGATCTACAACAATGTGGAAGCTCGAGTCGAAGAGAATCAAACCCAACTGATGCAACAAACTCCAGATGGCACACCTGTCCAATTGTCCACACTTGAGCTAGACGAGATTTTTGAAGAGGTAGTAATCATTATTTAAAATATTTACATTTTAATCTTATTTTTTATTTGCCTGATTAAATATTTAAACTCAATTGAAGGTTGTTCAAAAGAAAATGGGACGGATTATTAAGATGAAGAACCAAAGAGGAGAAGAAGAAGAAGCAAAAGAGAAAAGAAGAAGTGATCTTGTTGAGTATTTTAACTCTGTCCGTACATGCTGACCAGAGATGACCTAGCTTGGTTTGCAAGGCAAGGAAGGTGAAATTTGGGAGCCAAACTCTTGCTTATGGACCCATATAGACGTTGGGCGTTCAGGTTGACCAAAGACAAGAGTTTGAATCAGTTTGAATGGGAATCACATGTTCAACTTAAGCAAAGAGCTGTTCATGACTTGTCCCTTTCACCCCTGAACCAGCAGCAAGATATTTCCTTTGTTTATTCTTTTATTAATCTCTGGTATGTCTCTATATAATGTAAACTCAAGCAGATGAATTAACTAAGGACAATAATCTCTCTTCTCTCTCCCAATCTCTAAATTCGTCACTCTCTCTCCTCTCTCTCTAGACTATCCAGAAAATAATTCTCTAGTTCTTACTATGTTCTTAATTGTTCTTTAGCTAAATATCACCTAAACTCAACTATTCTCCTCATACTTTCACAATTCTAACAGGTTATCAGAGCTTTAAGCTCCTAAACCCTTTAAATTCAGAAAAATTCATTTTGCTCTTCCAACTTTGTTTTCCAGTTACTTTGTTTTCCCATGTTTCAGTCCGTCTACTCTGATTCAATCTCAAAATCATCTTCTCTTTATTCTATTATCAAGGAATCTCTATTAGAGCATTAAGCTATTTAGTCTCTTTATTTTCCGCAAATCTATTTTGTTTTTATTAATTTTGAAATTTCAGTATTCCTCATTATATTGTCCGGTGGATAATAGAATTCAACCACAGAAATAGAAAGAAGAAGCTTGATTCCAGTAACCCTTGAGGGTTCTAACTACTTGGGATGGTCAAGAGTGGCCAGAGTTACCTTGGGAAGTCATGGACTTTGGGACAGCCACATTATGAAGGCTGAAGCTTCAAAGAGGATGACTCAAGAGGATAGTCATGCAAATGGTCTGAAGGATGAATACAAATGGGTCATAGAAGATCAGCAAGCACTTGAGATCATCGACAACACTCTCTCAGAATCAATCTTGGAAGCTTACTCACATTGTGAAACTGCCAAGGATCTTTGGGAGAGTCTTCAAATAGTGTACGTGAATCTCTCCAACCTGAGCCGTGTGTTTGAAGTCAAGAGGACTATCAACAACCTGGACCAGGAAGAAGTGGAGTTCAATCAGTATTTTGGCAAGTTCAGAAGCTTATGGGCAGAGCTGGATGTGCTTAGACCTTTCTCCTTGGATCATGAGGTCATCAAGGAAAGATATGAACAAGACAAAGTATTCAGCCTTCTCCTGGACCTAAATCCATCCTACAATCACTTAATCAAGCATATTCTGAGAGAAGACAAGCTCCCTAACCTTGAAGGCGTGTGTGCTCTGGTTCAAAGGGAGCAAGTATCTCACACTCTCTTTAAAAGAGAAAAGAAGCCACATTTCGTGTAAAGGATATGCACAGCAAGAAAGGAAAGATTGTTCTGGTGCCTGGATACAAGAAGGCCAAGAAAAGACATGTTAGGAAGAGTATCAAGCAAAGCTAGTTTGATACCAAACCTGCTGGAAGGAAACTTAAGGAGGAGGATCAACCAGCTCTTAAAGGTGCAGCCATGTATTCAGCCTTCACCAGTGACTCTAATGGAGGATAAGTGTGGAACAAGGCAATGATCAATGATGGTCCTGTCAGAGTGAGTGATACTGAGCCACTAATAAAAGCAGCAAAGCCATTATCTCCTATAAGAAGTCTGGTACGCATACCCTTATCTCTAAGCCAATCATAATAGATTCAGGAGCTAGTCATCATATGATTAGTGATAGGAATTTTATTAGTGATGTTAGGCTTGCCTTATGGAATGTTATAATAGCCAATGGTCATAAGGTGGAGATAGAAGGAATAGAGAACCTTAAGTTATTTGATAGAGAATCCACTGCCTTCTATATGCCTGGTTTTGCCTCTAACTTACTTTCAGTGAAAAAGGCCACAGTTGACCTGAATTATCAGGTTGTTTTTATGCCTAATGATTTTGAGTTTCAGGACCTTAAGACATAGAAGGTGATTGGAGAAGGAAACAACAAAGATGGTTTATACCATCTCCAAAAGACTAAGCCATATTCCCCTTCTTCTTCTACTCCTTTATGCATGACCAGTACTAATTTATGTGATAGCACTACTTGGCATGCTAGATTAGGACATCCACACTCTCGTGCATTAGAACTCATGATGCCTGATATATCATTTAGCCACTTGGATTGTGAAGCATGCATCCTAGGAAAGCATTGCAAATCTGTGTTTCCAACATCAGTAACCATCTATGAGAAATGCTTTGATTTAGTTCATTCTGATGTTTGGACCTCTCCATGTATGTCTAGGGATAATCACAAGTATTTTTTCACTTTTATAGATGAGAAATCAAAATATACTTGGTGGACACTATGTCCTTCTAAGGATCGCGTGTTAGATGCATTTATAAACTTTCAATCCTATGTCACTAACCACTTTAAGGACAATGTGAATGGTACTAATAAGATCCGACAATGGAGAAGAGTATACAAGTCATGCATTCAAGAATCACTTGGCAAAACATGTTACAACCCACCAAACAAGGTGTCCTTATACACCTCAGCAAAATGGAGTGGTTAAAAGGAAAAATAGGCATCTCATGGAGGTTGTTAGATCAATAATGTTCCATGCCAATGTTCCTAAAAGATTTTGGAGTGATGTTGTGGTGACATCATGCTACCTTATTAACCGGATCCCAACTAAGTTGCTGAAGTATATCTCTTCTTATGAAGTGTTGAACCAAACCAGACCATCCATTCATCACCTCAGAGTGTTTGGATGCACTTGCTTTGTGTTAATACCAGGAGAGCAGAGGAACAAGCTAGAAGAAATGAGCATGAAGTGTATGTTCATTGGTTACTCTTCTACACAGAAAGGATACAAGTGCTTCAATCCTGAAACAAGAAGAGTACTTGTATCTAGAGATGTGAAGTTTATGGAAGGGAAGCAATTCTATGTTGATATGAATTGGGATGAGCTCAAAGATCTGTCTCAAGCATCAGATAAGGCCAATAACCTGAGGATCATCTTAGAAAATCTTGGAATCAATTTATCAAGAGAAAAGGAGACCACTAGAGAACCTACTCCTACTCAAGAGACTAAACAAGAAGCTGAAGAAGTCACTCATCTTGATCCTGAAGGGCGCAATGAACAAGAAACAGAGAGGCAACATGGTTCAGAAGTTCAAGATCAGGATGGTGTAGAAGATCAAGCAACTGAAACTGCTCAAGATCACGAAGAAGAAGAGCGAGAAGAAGAACAACACCAGGTTCAACCACTAAGAAGAACCACAAGGATCAGGAAGGATCCCTCCAACTAAGTGAACACAAGGGTCTATTACAACAGTCAGGCAGTGGCTCATCCAACTTCAGTAGTATGCTCATTTGCGCAATTCCCAGTTGAACATCAAGCATTCATCAGTGGATTGGATCAAGGATATGTTCCAAGGTTCTATGAAGAAGCAATGGAGCTTGATGAAGGGAAAGAGTCTATTGGAAACGAGACCAATGCCATGATAACAAATGACACTTGGTATGAGAGTGAACTTCCAAAGGGCAAGAAGGCAGTCTCAAGCAAGTGGGTTTTCACAATCAAATATTTGGCAAATGGCAAAGTGGAGAGGCGTAAAACAAGATTGGTGGCAAGAGGCTTCACTCAGATTAGTAGCGTTTAAGTGTGTTTTGCTATGGTTTATAATTTAGTAGCGTTTCTCTTTTTCTAAACGCTACGGATAAGTTTTCAGAAAAACTGGTTTGTCGCGTTTAGTTATCAATAGCACTTTTTTGAAACAAACGCTACCTATGTGAAGCGTGGAAAGCTAATTAGTTTGAGCGCCTAAGACTTATCGAAAATTAGAAGCCATTTTCAGACTCCCTCCATCGAAGCTTCACGAACTAGTCTTTCCCTTTAACTCTCATTTTTCAGATTCCCTCCATCGAACTTTCAGTCTCCCTCTCGTTTCTGAGATTTCCGTCACTCTCCTCCTTGGTAACCGAAAATTAGAAGCCATTTTCAGACTCCCTCCATCGAAGCTTCACGAACCAGTCTTTCCCTCTAACTCTCATTTTTTCAGATTCCCTCCATCGAACTTTCAGTCTCCCTCTCGTTTCTGAGATTTCCGTCACTCTCCTCCTCGGTAGCCAAAGTATAAGCTCTAATTAAGGTTCGTCAATCTTAGCGATTGTTCGTTCTCATCATTTAGGGTTAGAGGGTTTAGATTCGTCGAGTTAATTTCATGTTTCTTTGTTAAAAAAATACGGTTCTTTTTATGTTTCTCGATTTTTGTTCTATTAGATTCTGATTCTCCAAAACCATCTTGATTTTTTGCAGTGACACTGTGAAATTGGAGCTGTGTTATGGATAAGTCCTAGGTTTGGCTTTCAAGGTATGTTCAAATCTTTTACGCAAAGCAATTAGTTTTTGAAATTGAAGTTTATTTAATCTTTTACGCTTGATTGATATATTACAGGGCAAGCAATGATTATGAAAAGGGGGCAACTGATTTCGTCAATAAGTCAGCGTTGAGGTTGGGTAATCCTCTTCAAATCTCCTGTCCCTGTGTCGACTGTCGGAATATGTGTCATCAAAATCTCAACACAGTCGTGGAGCATTTAGTCATAAGGGGGATGGATAAGAAGTACAAGAGGAATGATTGTTGGAATGTTCATGGAGAGATAAGAAAGACGAAGAAAGTTGAGTTTGAAAGTGTTGACCACTTAGAAGCGTACGAGTTTTTTAGAACTGCATTATCTGTTGCTGAAGACAATCC
This sequence comes from Moricandia arvensis, assembly GCA_905132765.1. NCBI lineage: Eukaryota > Viridiplantae > Streptophyta > Magnoliopsida > Brassicales > Brassicaceae > Moricandia > Moricandia arvensis. Next base: position 21,723 of record CAJHQP010005883.1, read on the forward strand.
ACAAACCGGAGAGCAACCAGAGGTAGTTAAAGGTGAAGAAGACTCTGAGTTCAAGAAGAAATTGCAGGATGCAGAAACTCCACTCTACTCCAGCTGTCCCAACTACAGTAAGATATCTGCAATCATGGGATTGTATCACATAAAAGTTAAGAGTGGGATTTCAGAGAATTATTTTGATCAGATTCTGACATTGGTTCAAGACATGCTGCCTCAAGGGAATTTCCTTCCAAAGTCCACAGGCGACATCAAAAAATTTCTGAAGATATTTGGGTTTGGTTATGATGTTATTCACGCTTGCAAGAATGATTGTATTCTTTTTCGGAAGCAGTATGAAGATATGGATAGCTGCCCAAGATGTGGTGCTTCAAGATGGGAAGTTGATAAGTGTACGGGGGAAAAAGATTGGGATTCCAGCAAAGGTACTACGGTATTTTCCTATCAAAGAAAGACTGAAGCGGATGTTTAGATCAAAGAGGATGGCTTAGGATTTGCAATGGCATTTCAGCAATGGTAGTGAAGATGATACCATGCGACACCCGGTGGACTCACTGACTTGGGCTCAGGTTAATGATAAATGGCTAGAGTTTTCTTCTGATCCGAGAAACCTTCACCTTGGACTATCTTCAGATGGTATGAATCCTTTCTCCATTCAGAACACAAAGTACAACACATGGCCAGTCTTCTTGGTAAACTACAATATGCCTCCCAGTCTGTGCATGAAGGCAGAGAACATAATGTTGAGTCTCCTCATCCCTGGTCCAACTGCACCAAGCAACAACATCGACTTGTGTAATGAAGGTATACATGCATATGACTCATTATCCAATGAGAATTTCACACTCCGAGCTATTATGTTGTGGACTATCAGCGACTATCCAGGTTTGGGGACACTGGCTGGTTGTAAAGTGAAAGGGAAATAGGCGTGTACTGTATGTGGAAAGGAAACACCTTTCATGTGGTTGAAATTTAGTCGAAAGATGGTTTATTTGGGCAATAGGAGACGACTGAGGCCATGGCACCCTTACCGACGTCGCAAAGCATGGTTTGACAATACTGTAGAGGAAGGGACTGCAAGCAGAATTCAAACCGGATCTGACATATTTGAGATGCTCAAGGACTTTAAGAATGATTTTGGAAAACCTTTAGAGAAGAAAGGCAAGAAGAGAAAATCATGTGTGGATGAAGATGATGAGATTGGAGTTGAAGAATATGAAGAAGTTACTGACCAATGGAGGTGAAAGAAACAGTCAATTATATTCGAGTTACCTTACTGGAAGGTAGTACTTTCTCAATATCACTGTGATTCAACTATATATATATATGTTTACCACGTTCTAACCGTTTCTAATTATTTCATGTATTAGGATATGCCGGTACGTCATACCATTGACGTAATGCATGTGGAAAAGAATGTGTCTGACGCCATACTATCCATGTTGATGCATAGTGCAAAGTCAAAAGATGGTGTTAAAGCTAGACAAGATTTATAAGATATGGGAATTCGCAGCTCCTTACACAGTGAGGTACGTGGAAAAAGGACATACCTACCTCCAGCTTCTTATTGGTTGACGAAGGATGAGAAGAAGATATTTTGCAAGAGGTTATCTGAATTCAGAGGACCAGATGGCTATTGTGCTAATATTGCAAATTGTGTTTCCATGGATCCTCCTCAGATTATGGGTTTAAAGTCACATGATCATCATGTTCTTCTACAAAACCTATTACCTGTTGCATTGCGAAAATTGCTTCCTAAAGGCCCTAGGATTGCAGTGACTAGATTATGCAACTTCTTCTGCAGACTGTGTCAGCGTGTGATTGATCCTGAAAAGCTATTGGAACTAGAGAGTGAGCTTGTTGAGACAATGTGTCAGATGGAGCGGTTCTTTCCCCCATCACTCTTTCATATAATATTCCACCTCCCTATACATCTAGCTAGAGAGGCACGCTTGGGAGGGCTAGTTCACTTTAGATGGATGTATCCATTTGAAAGATAATATTATTTTGTTTACCTCTTTCAATATTATCTTTGTTGTGATAAATATTTGACAAAAGCTGTTATTTTTTTTTGCTCTTTAGGTACATGAAAACACTTAAGTCGTACGTTAAAAATTTTGCACGGCCAGAAGCATGTATGGCAGAGGGTTACATGGCAGCATAATGTATTGCCTTCTGCATGGAATTTCTTCAAAAATCTGTACCAGTTAATCAACATGCTAGTCGTAATGAAGATGTTGATTTAGATGATGACATCCTTGAAGGCCGTCCAATCCAGAGATCCAAAGATGTTCTACTTTCTGATAAAGAGCGAGACATCGCACATAGATATGTTCTAATGAACACAACAGTTATGGAGCCATATATTATGATTGTATATGTGTGTTTATACTTATTGTTACTGCTATGTCATTATGCATTTGGAAACCTTGCAAGAGAAGGATCCTCGTTGTTGGCAAAATGAAACTCTGTTATGGAAGTTACATGTGGAACAGTTTACACAATGGGTAAAGGATAAGGTATATGTAGCAGTGGACATCGATTTTTCTTTACTCACATTTATAGTTTTTAGCACTAACACCATCTTATATATGTTGTCATCAGATTTATTCTAACCCAGAGGAGCAATCAAAAAAGCTAAAATTGTTAGCATTTAGACCAAGAAATTTAGTTGCAAGGTACAAAGGCTTAATCATCAATGGACATCGCTTTCAGATAGAGCCGCTAAATAGGAAGACTCAGAACAATGGGGTAGCATATGATGCTTTCAGTATGTGTAGATCGAGTGCAAAAGATAGTAAATATATGGCAGATATAGTATCCTACTATGGAGTGATAGAAGAGATTATACTACTCGACTACCATATGTTCCACTTGCCACTCTTCAGGTGTAAGTGGGCCAACAAAAGGCATGGGTTGAAGGTGGAAGATGGTTTTACGGTTGTGAAGTTCCACTTAAGCCAAGCAGCATTCCAAAAAGATCCATACATTCTGCCTTCACAAGCAAAGCAAGTGTTTTATTCCAATGATGACTCTTCTGATTGGTCTGTGGTTATGAGGGCACCACCTAGAGGGTATCACGAGTTAGAGACAGAAGAAGAGTTTGCTGCTCCACCAGTATTTGTCGAGGAAAATGAAGATTTGGGAAATGATTGTTCTGACGATGAGAGTTTCTGTTGTAGGGATGATTGTGAGGGGGTCTTAGTTGTGGATTAATAGGGATATGACTAGTAACTGGTTTTGGTTTGATATCTGGTTGTAACTGTTTTTTTTACGTTAGTTACAGGATAAAGATAATGGAGTACGGGATGATTCAACGTCGCAGTAAGCGCCAACGAGGAGTAGATTAGTGTTGAACCACTTAAGTCTGGGAAGAAATGCACGTTATTCAATGCACGTGTAGACGCAGAGCAAACACAACATCAAGCAGAGCATCATGAAGAAGATATAACGCATCATGCAGAAGAAGAGCATCAAGAAGAAGAGATTCAAGCAGAAGAGCTTCAAGGAGCAGAGCAGCCAGAAAAAGACTTCAGAAAAGATAAAGAAAAAACTCCAGAAGCTGCAGAGGACAAACATAATTCAAAGCCGAAGACAAGGAGAGGAAGAGGACCAACCAGATTGAGTAGAGTTGCTAAAAATCCAGAGGATAAGATTGACGTTGAATTTAACACTCTCGGTGAGCATATTGGAGATGGCTCAGTTCTACTTTCATCCTTTCTGGGTATTCTTGTGAGAGAGTATGTACCAGTGTTACTCGAAGACTGGAGGCGACTCGATGAACTTACAAGAGACACAATGTGGGAGGAAATTCAGGTATTATTTAGTGTTTATACAAGTAACCAGTAGCATGACATGGCAATGATAAGTGATAATTTCTGTCTTTTTTGTAGGCAAGGTTCAACTTGAAAGAACAATGGCAAAAGGATGCTATTATAAAACAAATGGGTGGTCTCTTCAGGGCATCAAAATCACGGCTGGTGGCAAACATCCGTGCTATAAGTACCAGGGAACAGATTATTAACTTACGACCAAGCAATATTTCCTCTCTGGCAACTTGGCTAAATTGGGTGAAGAGCAAGAAAGGAGAAGATTTTAAGGTTGCTTTTGTATAACTATTTTCTCTAATATTATGTGTGTGTATAGAGACCACGAAGCCTAATCTTTGGTTTTCTTTTGAAGAAAACAAGTGCCCACTTCAGGGAATTGCGTAGGAGTCAGATCCCGCACATTACAGGCCGCAGAGGAATGGTTCGTCTAACTCATAAAATGTATGTGTCTGTCATATAAAGTGTACAGTATTTGTAGTGAATTAAATAGCCTAATCTGGTATTTTCTGATTCTCGTAATTGTAGAAGAAGCAGAGCAAGGAGCCTGAAAAGGTTACTAGAAGTAAGGTTTGGATTGAAACACACACACATAAAGATGGGAGACCCGCGAGACCAGAATTTGAAGAAACCATTGTGAGCAATCAACTTCTGATGTGATGTCTTACTATATTTATATTCTCTAACTCATTTCACATATTTGAAACAGGAAAAAATCAAAACAATTGATAGTGAGCTGGACTCCACTGCTAGCACGAATATTAAAGAAGATGCTGTGAGTAAAGTCTTAGGACAAGACAAACCAGGAAGAGTTAGAGGTCTAGGCCGAGGGATACTGCATCGAAGTTAGCTATATTGGCAGCTAGAGACACACATGTCATGAAGCTTGAGGCCAAACAAGCAGAACTAGTGGATGTAGTTTGTGGCTTGTAGGAACAACTTCATAACTTGACTGAATCGAGGAGAGTTGAAGTTGGGTCTACCTCTGAAGTGAATACTGATGTTTACAAAGGGGGTCGTGGATGTCAGATTTTCGATTGGTGTGTAGAGGAATAGGTTGTTATTGGGGAAGGAGAGTTTGTTTCAGCTGACGCATCGTACAAGATTGGACGCATTCCAATAGGTCCTAACACGGCTGCTATTATTGTCAAGTCATATGAGGAGCAAGAAGCAGGGCCACTATGGAGGCCTTCAGTAACTGTCAGAACACTGAGGCAAGCTGTTGGACAAGTTATCGCATGGCCAGTAGATAGGTTCATATTGGACAGTGAAATGGACTCTCCAACTCATAAGACTGCTGGTTTTGCGGTATGTATTTCTCGGTCTCTTTTGTTAATATGTATGTGAAACTGAAAGTTGAATTTATTACTTCTTTTTTTTTCTACTAAGGTGACAAGTGATGATAAGATAAACATATATGATTGGAATTCAACTGGTGCAATTGTTGCTGAGGGTCGTTTGTGTTCCACGGACCCAGATGATCTGGTAAACGACATCCCACTGGGTCCAGGTGCTGCTATTGTGAAGGTTGACGTGGCAGTTGTTGAAGATGCATATCAATGGAGACCAGTTTCTGATGAAATCTTTCTGATGAGTCATGCAGTTAAGATGAAAATCCCATGGCCTCTGAATAAGATTCAACAGATTAGTCAGCAAGCCATGAAGGAGACGATATCAAAGAATAGCTCTCCCAAGGTAATTTCTAAAGCCTCTCAGTTTTAAAGCTTAAGTAATTAATTTCTGTGTTTATTGCCATTTGATGAACTGTCTCTAATTGTCATTGCTAGAGTGTAAGTAACAGCTCTGATAGCAGCAAAAGTGGTAAAAGAAAGTGCGTCCTCTTAGACTGCAAAGGGTCATGCAATAAGGTGGCTGAAGGTAGAGTTTTTTCAACCGATCCAAAAGCTAAAGTTCATTTTGTCCCCTTGGGTTCCAATGCAAGCAAGGTATGGGTCGATGTCGTTAAAATTGGAGAAGCACCTGTTTGGAGAGGAAATTCAGAGATTCAGTTCATTGATGATGCTTTAGGTGTTCCAATAGCTTGGCCTAATGAATTCCTCATTATCTGTTGAATTTGAGAATGAACTTGTTGTTGGATATCTTTTTATGAATTATGTATGATACTTTGGCTTTCAATCTGATATCTTAGAGTTATTTATTTCATGTCTAAATTGAACCAATACTGTCCAGGTTCTCGTTGTCCATAATATATAGCACATCAGTCAATAGCGAAAGTAATAACGCTACATTTACAGCATATAACTTTATAGTAACAAATAAATACCGCTATTATAAATAAAATAATTTCATAGATGAACCGCTATCAAAGAATAAGATTACATAGCATTCTCGAAAACCGCTACAAAAAGTCTACAATTTTTGCTCGCGTGTAAGTTCATAGCGCTTCTAAAACCGCTATGATTTATATCGGTAGCGTTTTTAGGACTCTATTAATAAGGGATTTTCCTATAGTGCTTGATTTATGTGGATGATATAATCATTACAGAAAGTGGCAAAGAGGACATCCAAGAAACCAAGGTATTCCTCAAATTTGTGTTTGATATTAAGGATTTAGGTGAACTCAAGTACTTCCTTGGAATTGAAGTATGCCGTTCTAAAGAGGGGCTCCTCCTATCCCAAAGTAAGTACACACTTGATATTTTAACTGAGGCAAGAAGCCTTGGAGGAAGACCAGCCAAGACTCCACTTGAAGATGGTTATAAAGTGTTGCGTGAGGGGAAGTTTGAAGACACACCATTTGAAGATGTCAAGAAGTATATAAGAATGGTGGTAAAGCTCATCTATCTAACCATCACAAGACCAGACATATGCTTTGCTGTGAACCAAGTCAGTCAGCATATGCAAGCTCCTAAGGTTCACCATTGAAACATGTTTGAGAGGATCATGAGGTATCTAAGGGAAGCTCTGGGTCAAGGTGTTTGGATGAGATGCATTGGAAGCACTGAAATAGTTGGGTATTGTGATGCTGATTGGGGAGGAGATAGGATTGATAAGAAATCAACCACTGGATATTGTACATTCATTGGAGGCAACCTAGTGACTTGGAAGAGCAAGAAGCATAAGGTTGTATCATGTTGAAGTGCTGAGGCAAAATATAGAGCTATGTGGAAGCTCACCAATGAGTTGGTTTGGATCAAGGGCCTGCTTAAAGACTTGAAGATTGGGACTACATCACCAATCACTATGCATTGTGACAATCAAGTTGCCATTCACATTGCAAGCAACTCAGTCTTCTACGAGAAAACCAAGCACATTGAAGTGGATCACCATAAGGTTAGACTAGGTGTGGAGCAGAAGATCATCCTACCTTGTTATACACAAAGTGAAAACAAGCTAGCTGATATTTTCACCAAAGCGGTAAGCACTAAAGTCTTTGATTTCATCCACTCTAATTTGGGACTCATAGCCTCACATCTCACTAACTCTCCTAGCATGAAGACCTCTACTCTTTTTCCTTAGTGTGCTTTTGTCCCACTAGGTTTTGCACACTAAGGTTTTAATGAGGGAGGTTCTTCATGTTTCCAAGCTTGATCAATTCCAATGGTCAAGCTTGAGGGGAATATTGAGATGAAGAACCAAAAAGGAGAAGAAGAAGAAGAAGCAAAAGAGAAAAGAAGAAGTGAGCTTGTTGAGTATTTTAACTCTGTCCGTACATGCTGACCAGAGATGACCTAGCTTGGTTTGCAAGGCAAGGAAGGTGAAATTTGGGAGCCAAAACCTTGCTTATGGACCCATATAGACGTTGGGGGTTCAAGTTGACCAAAGTCAAGAGTTTGAATCAGTTTGAATGGGAATCACATGTTCTACTTAATCAAAGAGTTGTTCATGACTTGTCCCTTTCACCCCTGAACTAGCAGCAAAATATTTCCTTTGTTTATTCTTTTATTAATCTCTAGCCTGTCTCTATATAATGTAAACTCAAGCAGATGAATTAACTAAGGAGAATAATCTCCCTTTTCTCTCCCAATCTCCGAATTCGTCTCTCTCTCAATCTCCGAATTCGTCTCTCTCTCTCTCTCTAGACTATCCAGAAACTAGTTCTCTTGTTTTTACTCTGTTCTTCATTGTTCTTTACCTAAATCTCACCTAAAATCAACTATTCTCCTCATAATTTCACAATTCTAACACGGATGATCGATGTCGGTTTAGTGAACGATGTTCCGAGGATGACATCATCCTACACTGTTTCGAGGCAAGAAGATTCTCAGCTCTGTGCAGATTTGACAGCAGCTAACAACGTCATTGCAACACTTTGGGAGGGACGAGTGGATACTAGGGCTCAGTTGTTGGCCATGGAGGGGATGCTCGATGTCATTGCATCAGGAAACTCAGAGACTATGCATGTGTGGGAGACCATACACCAAGGCATTCACCGCGAACCCACCGCAGAGAAGAAGGCAGAAATGGATCGACGCTCGGTTGATCATAGTTCCGAGCTATACAAAGACATTAGGCATATGTACTATAGCTACTTTGTTTAATTTTTGTTTTTGTAATATTTTAGATATTAAAATATTCTATGTTTTAAAAAAATCTATATTTGCTATTTTCAATGTTTTTATTTTCCTATTCGATAATCAATGTTAATTGCTCGTAATCTTTACGACCAATTAACATCAACAGTCAAAGTAACTTAATTGTAATATTTATGACCAATTAAATCTAAGTAATTTTGTTGTAAATATTAGGATGACATTACTTCGATAGTCGAAGTTAATTGGTCACCAAATTTGAATGTGTTTAACAACCCCTTCATGACGAAAATTTACAACTACATAACAAAGAAATCTTACGACACAATTACAATCAAGGTTTGAGACCTGATGTTATGTCCATTTTACAATGAATTCTGTTACGACGAAAGATCGTCGATTTTTGTTCGTCGGAAAATTTACAACGAAGTTACGTCGAAATATCCATTACGATACGTGTTTAACAACGATTAACTTTTCATCGCTAGTTCATCGTAATATGTGATTAGCGTCGAACTAAGAATGAATTGTGTCGTTGTTAATAGTATGTTTTCTTGTAGTGTTAGATTAGGCAATCAAAAACAATTTTGTGTCTACCAATCATCATAAGATCTAGATTTTAGTTATTACTTTAAAAACATCATTAAGGACAATCAAAATGAAGAATCTATTAGTTATCCCAACTATTCAATTTATTAAAAATTCTTGAAGAACCATAAATCTAGCATGTAGATTATTCAGCCATGATAGCAGACACACAAAGCATATTCTGAATAAACTAGATCAAGAAATTAATAAGATAAAAAAAGGAGTTAGAAATCTTCTCTACTGAATTCTGATTTGTCTCTCTAAACCTCTCATTGATAGGCCTAACATAGAGTCTAAAACATGATTTGGACTTGTTTGCAATTAAGTATAAATTTTGGATCATTCTCTAATTTCTTGAAATTTCAAAAAACTCAGTGGTTTGCTGATACAAGATGGGTGTTGATCGACACCATGAGTGGGTGTCGATCGACAACAAGCCAAAAGATTGATTCCGACTTCTTCTTTTCAGCTTCATGATTCCATAGGCACCAAAATGCCCCAAAGCTCCATTCTAGTCCAAAAATGTATATGAACCTAGACTCATACGACTTTAAAAAAAAAGACTCTAAAATTGGATGTATACCATGATGAAAAACCCATAAAATAATGATATATCAGCATTTCCATCTGCACATAATCTAGCTGCACCCCTTCACACATCCACCATTCCTAATCTCCTCCACCCTTCATCATTTCCCTCTTATTTTTCTTTTGGTTCTTCTTACGTTGACACATATTTGTGTTGTAGACGATGAGATTTTGTGTGTTGACTACATGATGTGACCAATCACCACTGGAACAATCGTAATTGCCATTCGTTACCACCGTCATGGATCCACTTCTCTGCTTTGATTTTCCCGTCACCGAGGTACTCTCATTGTTATTTTTCTTCACATCCGAGTGAGAATAATGAGAGGCGACCTTGATCTATTGCACTCTGTCACCACCGGTCGGAAATCTTCACTATGTTATATGTTTGTCACTAGAAACACAGTCTGTGTTGACGGAGCTGAAGGTCTTCAACCATGAGCCATACCGTAAATATTAAGTGTGTTCTTCCTTTTTTCTTGCGCATCAAGTTTCAAAATCATAACTCTGAAATATGTTATGTTATTTCACCGATGTATCTCTAATATACTTGTGCCTCTTTGATTTTCTCTTCATGCGTTGTCGGTGAGAAGCCGCAACCTGGGGTAAAACCCTAGATCATGATTTGCGGGCCAAGCTGGATATATTTCCACGAATTTGCTATCTATCTCTAACATGGCTATGGTAACAACTATTTTTCGTAATTTCTCGCTACTCGGCTTAGAAATTCGTATTAGATAGATTATGAATATGTGTTCTGTCTTGGTGAATCGATTTTGTTTGGAGTATTTGTGTTTTATTTTTTATTCATTGCTTAATCGAAGATAGAGATTTAGAGGATTCAATGATTTGATGATGTTAAAAGATTGTTCTATACATATATAGAACTTATTTACTACGCATATTTAGCATCCATGGGTACAAAGAGGACTTCCGTACCACACATAGGATTTGATGTATCGTGACATGCAGGGGTGCTGAGATGTCTATTCTAAAGAAGCATGGGCACACATGCGGGATAACAGGATGAATTTTTTAACTCGTATGAGCTGTAAGATTACATGAGGAATTATGTACTACGTGGTGTTTTATATGAGGAGGTTGTGGGGTGCAGGGAGGACTATCCGTATGAGGAGAATGCAGAGTTGATAGACTATGTCATGTACTATCATTGCATTTTTTTCCTACATGTGGCACATTATGATGTGTTTGCTCATATAAGGACTTGGTTATCATATCAGAATGATATGTCTGAATCCATGGATTCTTCACTCTATGGTTCTTATGTTATTCACCTTTCTTTCTTCCACTTTTCATGCGAGACACATGAGTAATTGGATATTTGGACCGTTTCGTGTTTTGGGAAAATCATATTTTATTTTTGTTTTTATTAGACTTTCGGTTCGACTTATTTTGGTTACTAAATTTAAAAATGTTATTGTTTTGGATTTTTTATAAGTTTTTTTATTTTTATGTGGTTTATGATTTGGTTTAATTCAAATTTTTAACTCGTTTATTTTGGTTAGCAAATTTTGTTGTAATCTTCATAACACTCCATTTTCTTACTTCAAAATGGAGTAACTCCATAGTGGAGTTGAGTTTACTCCAATTCTACTATATTTTGGAATACAAAGTAGAGTAATGAATAAAAAATAAAATCATTACTCCATTTTCACTCCATAATAAAATAGAAAATAGAATAAGGTTAAAGCATTTCTTATTCTAAACTTCATTTTGAAGTTAGAAACAGTGTTGGTTAGAGATGCTCTGATCATCAGGTTTATTGTGTATTGGCCGAAGAAATATGGAAGATAGAAATTGATATCTACTAATACTAAAAGGGCAATAAACTCGACATCTAGAGTGTCCATATCATCTAATAAAATCAGCCAATCATAAAAGTGACTTTGGCATGTCATTTCAGTTATTTTTATTATTTTTTCAACATCGAAAACTCATAAAAAAACTAACATAAAGGCTTTAACTAAATAATAACAATTAATTTAAAAAAATAATAAACAAAAAAATTATAAAAACAAATCAAGATAGTTAGAGTTGTAATTTTATAAATTTTTAATAAAAATATAATAGAATTTAATTGAAAATGTTCTTAAAACTTTTGATAAAATATTATATTGTATATGTACAAATCACACAAAAGTAGTCTCTATTAATAGATCATCAAAAATTATAAATTTTGATAAAATGTAATAAAATAAATAAATTAACTTTTTGTTGAATAAATGACTTATAATAAGGAAGGTGAACATGAAAATTCTAAATAATATCAATAATCAATTAAAAAGTAACACAAATTGTTGAGGATCCCATCTTTTTGGCTTTCAATATGTTCAATAGATTCAACAACAAACAATTCACGTAATATTTTTACTTTTTTTCAATAGTCCCAAATTATTCAACATGTTTATTGCAATTAGTCTAATAAAAGTGGTTCTTACATCACTAGAAACAAATCCAACAGTTTTCTCTTAGTGAGAGAGTCCGTTGGCAAATTTTTTATATAAGAGATAAACGAAAAAAATATTGAGAAACGACATATTTATTATTTTATTTTTTTATCAAAATTTGGTAATGAACCAACATAAGTGTGAAAATAAAGTATATAATTAGTTTTACAGTTATTATTTTTTGGAATAATAGTTTTTGTAAATTTATACACTTTAAATTTAGATCTAAACAAAGATTGATGTCAATTTTAAAGGTTGTTATACATACCGGCAGGAGTCATGAAGATATTATAGTCAGTGACTCATATATATTCTAAATAGCATAAATATTTTTTAATGCTATAATTTTGAACTTAATTGTAAGTGAAAAATGTAAGCTTAGTCATTCTGATGGTAGATAAACTGTCTCATAAAGAGTAACAACACATTACGTTTTGAAGGACTACTACTTGCATTAAAATAAAAGTGGTTCTTGCATTACTGAAAACAAATCCGACAATGATCTCTTAGCGAGGCAGTCCGCTGGTGAATGGTTTGCACGTAAGATAAACGAAAAGGAAAATAAAAAGAAACGATACTTTATTTATTATTTTATTAATTTTTTTGAAATTTGGTAATGAACCAACATAAATGTGAAAATAAAGTATATAATCAGTTTTACAGTTATTATTTTTAAATAATGATCTATGTAAGTTAATACACATTAAATTTATTGTTAAACAAAAATTAATGTCAATTTTGAAGGTTGATATACATATAGACATCAATAACAAATATATCATAGTCAATGGTATTAACTTATACAGATTGTAAACACCATATATATTTTCTAATAGTGTAATTTGACCTAAATTCTAAATGAATAATTACAAGCTTAGTGATTTAAAGTAAACATACATCAGTTGTGATTAATAATATATTTTCATAATAACCTAAATATGTAAGATAAAAATATTTAGATAATAACTAAGGTTTAACAAATTTTTTATTCATTTCACATTTGTTCATTATTGCATACATATTTTAAATAGTAAAAACAATAAATTGCGAGTTTTACTTATACTTAATTCAATTTAAAAAATCATATTCAGTTTTCTATTTATAGTTTTTTTGGTAAAATACTATTTTTATTTTTATAACATAAATGTAAATGTATGTTTTTTTTTTCATCAAACGGCAATTCTATTACTCAAACTTGAGGTGGTCTGGGAAGCCAAACCAGAATAGAACTACCAACAAAAAAAAGATCTCTATGAAAAGTACGAGCAGTTTTGGCTAAAGCATCAGCAAATTCATTGTGGGCCATCGGGATATGACAAATCTCAAACTCCGAGAAGCAAATCAGAAGGGTTTTAATAACCTCTAGCTTCGTTGCAAATCTCAGCCAATAATGCGGTTCCGATAGCATTGTGATAAGATCCTTGCAATCCGTTCCAAAGCGTTGGCAGGTCGAGTATTGGAGTATACATTCTAGTGCCCATCAAAAAGCTTCTAGTTCAGAATGAAGAGCTGTCTCGCGCTTCCGCAAATTCCTCGTCCCCATTAACTCTATCTTCCCATCATCAGTTCTCCATACCCAACCACAGCCACTAAACTGATCAGTGTCAGTCCAAGAACCATCCACTATGCAAATATTCTGGGGACATATGGTCTGAGGCTCAACAGTACAAGGCCCTTGTGGGATCTCGCCAGTCTTGTCATTAGCATTAAACCAAGCAAGACATTCACTTTCAGCAAACCGTACCAACTCCATAGGGTCTCTGTCAATCCCCCTAAAAAGTTTATCATTCCTGGCCTTCCATATATACCAAATTATCCATGGGTATGGATCTCTATGTGGCTCAAAAACGATAGACTCCTCCTTCCGCCAGAAGAGATAGTCCATATTTGCATAGACACTGGGCAATGGAAATATATTTTGTCCCGACGGTATCGAGGATAAGGCCCAGACTTGCAAAGCAGGGGGGCACTCAAAAATAGCATGAGTGACAGTTTCTTCCGGCTCGCCACACCTTGGGCAGAAATCATCACATCTCAATTTCCTATAATTCAGGTTCCGAGTAACCGCGACATGTCCTGTAATCAGCTGCCACATAAGATGGCGCATCTTTGGAGGAGCTTTCACTTTCCAGACAAAAGCTTGGAGATCAGTTATACCAGGTTCACATATCAAACTCTCGTTATCCTTCCTCAGGAGTTCTCGGGCTACCTTGTAACCTGATTTGACATTATACTGGTCAGTTTTAGTATAACTCCAGTATAAGGAATCTCTCTGGTTTGATGTGCTTATGACTAAACTCCTTATAAGAGGGATGTCGGCCGGATGAACAAGATGTGTCAAGAGTTCAATGTACCAATCCTTCGAATCTGGATTTATCAAATCGCTTACTCTCAGCTTCGGGGACAAAATAGGGCCAGATGGATTAGCCGGACGCGCAGGTACAGTCGGGATCCAGGGATCCTCCCACACTTTAATTTCATGTCCAGAATGAACCTTATGTCTAATACCCAGTGACAACAAGTCTCGCGCCGCCAAAATGCTAGTCCACACATAGGATGGGCTGCTAGTCGGATTTGAACGTAATGGCGAACTCATTTGGTAGTACCTCCCTTTAAGCACTCTGGCCACCAATGAGTCCGGGAACTGAACTAACCTCCATAACTGTTTCGCTAGTAAGGCTAAGTTGAATTCGTGGATCATACGAAATCCCAAACCTCCCTCACACCTAGGTTTTCATAGTTTTTCCCATTTAGCCCAATGGATACCTCTCTTTGGGGGATTCGAGCTCCACCAAAAATGTGCGATGGCATTTGCGAGCTTTTCACAGACTTCTAACGGTAGGAGAAAAGTAGACATCACATATGTAGGCAGAGCTAGTAGAATAGATTTAATCAGAACCTCCTTCCAACCTTTCGATAGCCATCTCCCAGTCCATCCGTTCACTCTATGCATTAATTTGTCTTTAAGGAAAGCAAAAAGTTTGCATTTTGAGCCACTAATATCTTCTGAAATTCCCAAATATGTACCCATCCCTCCTTCGTTTTTGATTCCTAGCTTATCTTTAATTTGTTGTCTAGTTATAGCATTTATCTTCTTGCCAAAGAGCAGAGAAGATTTCTCAAAGTTGATGCACTGACCTGATGCTTTCCCATATTTCCAAATCTCTTTCAATACTTCCTCACATTCACGGAGCTCCGTCTTACAGAAGAAAAGGCTATCATTAGCAAAGAGAAGGTGGGATACCGAGGGGCATGCGCATGTTACCCGCATCCCTGTTATCCTTCCTTGTTTCTCTGCATGATTAAGAAGGCTAACGAGCGCTTCCGTGCACATAATGAAGATGAAAGGAGACAAAGGATCTCCTTGACGTAGGCCCCTTTCCGGGATAATATTTCCCCTTGGCTGACCATTGATAAGAACTTTGTACCTCACCGATGATATGCATCGCATGATCCAATCGATCCAGAGTTCCGAGAATCCCATTTTTTCCATAACAGCCTGTATGAAAGGCCACTCCATTCGGTCATACGCTTTACTCATATCGGTCTTAATGGCCATCCTCTTGTTGCGCCCGTTTGGTTTAGTCCTCAAAGCATGGAACATTTCCTGTGCAATCATGATATTATCAGAAATTTGTCTTCCAGCCACGAATGCCGATTGAGTCTCTGATATTAATCCTGGTAAGACTTTTCTCAATCTTTGACATAAGATCTTAGAGATTATCTTATAGCTAACATTGCAGAGACTAATAGGCCTGAACGTAAATGTAAATGTGTGTTTAATATATATATATATATATATATATATATATATAAATTAAATCATATTTGTATAACTCCGGACGTAATCCGGGTAAAATCTCTAGTTAAAGTAAAAAGTGGATATATAGATTTACTAGAAATAAATGTTAGGCTAAATATCACGTTGATCTCGAGAAAAAGATGAAAAATGTATTACAAAATATATGAAGAAAATTTGACCAAAAAAAATATATGAAGAATCGTGTTCATTCGCGAGCTACTAAGCAAAACTGATATTACCAAAAGAAGTCTTATTTTATTCAATGAATTCACTGAGTTAAAAAAAAAATAGAGAAAAAAAATCAATAAAGAAAAATGTTTCCAAAGAAGAAACCAAAAATAAAAATTCTCAAGTGGACACCAGTAAGATCAGCCTAGGCTTTGGGGCTTCTTAATGAAACTCAGAACTTAATTGGTTTTAATTATGAGATTACCAACATTCATGTTTATTAATGTTTTTAGATAATACGAGAGGACTTCCGTGAAAAATTTCTACGCTAATTTTTGTAAACTTGTTAATTAACTTTAAGATATGTTTTATTAATTTTCAAAAGTGTTAAATAACTTCAAGAATATCAAGTCATATTATTTAATGTTTCTTTTTAGATCATAAGATATACTTTTTAACTTTCATGAAATTTAAAATTTCAATTTTCATTTAAAATTTGAGTTTTTTGCTTCAGTTTTACTTTTGCGCCTAAATTTTCCACTTATATTTTAAATTCCTGCTTAAAATTTAAATGGAAGATTTTCTAAAAGTCTTCTGGACGAATCTGTGAAAGTTTTCTACGTCAATGTTTAATAAATTTTCATTTTCTCTAAAACTATAGTGAGTTTTTAACATTTTCTTGTTAATTAATGTATATTAGTCGATATTAAGGCTCGTGAATGAAATTCAGAACTTAATTGGTTGAGGTTACCAACATTCATGTTTATTAATGTTTCTAGCTAATTTGAGAAGACTTTCGTGGAAGTGTTCTATGTTAGTTTTTGTAAACTTGTTAAGTAACTTTAAGATGTGTTTTTTTTTTTAACTTTCAAAAGTATTAAGTAACTTCAAGAATATCAAGTCATATGGTTCAATGTGTCTTCGTAGATCATAAGATATACTTTTTAACTTTCATGAAATTTTAATTTTTAATTTTTTATTTAAAATTTGAGTTTTCCGCTTAAATTTTACTTTCTTACTTAAATTTTCCGCTTATATTTTAAATTCTCGTTTAAAATTTAAATAGAAGACTTCCTAGAAGTCTTCTGAACGACTTTCCGTGGAAGTCTTCTACGTCATTGTTTAATAAACTTTCATTTTCTCTAAACTATAATGATTTTTTTAATATTTTCTTGTTAGTTCATGTATATTAGTCGATATTGGGACTCCTAAATGAAATTCAGAACTTAATTACAAAATAATCCATAACTAAAAGAATACACTTACAAATCACAAAAAAAACCATAAACAAAACTATTACACTTGGAATTAGAAATCATTCCTTCACATAGATAAGTTTGGACTCCACCTAACATATAAATGAAAAAAAACTTTAAAGACTTTGTGCAAGACTTCTAGAAAGTCTTCCAGGTAGACTTTGCATGCATGAAGTCTTCCTAGAAGACTTCTGGAAAGTCTCCAATGAAGTCTACCTCAAACTTGAAACTTCCATCAGCTCCAATACGCTCATATCTGTTTACTAGATGATCAGGCAACTCCTATACTTTGATTGCTCCAGATCTGAAATTGAATCAAAGATTCATAACATAATTTGGGAAAATTAAGAGTTTTAAGCAACAAAGAGTTACCAAATGAAGAAAAACGCTCAGATTTGTTATGAAAGGGAAGAAGTTAGAGAAGATTCCACGAGAAGACTTCCAGGAAATCTTCTAGTACATTAAATGTTAGAAGACTTCCTAGGAGGCTTCCCTAGAAGTCTTCCAAGTTTGTCTCAGATCTAAAAACGTGTGTATCCAAAAGCAATCACATGGCTACAAAACATTGAAAAACTTCAAAAATAAGGTAAAATCTTAAAAAAACAAAAAAAAATTAAAAGATAAGATTTTTAAGCAACAAAAAGTTACCAAATGAAGAAAAAATCAGAAATGGAGGCTTACCAAAATGCTCAGGTCTGTCATGAAAGAAGAGATATAGGAGAAGGCTCCACTAGAAAACTTCATGGAGTATTCTAATCCATTAAATGTTAGAAGACTTCCGAGAAGACTTTCCTAAAAGTCTTTCGAATTTGTCTCAGATCTAAAAACATGCATATCCAAAATCATTCAAATAGCTTCAAAACATAGAAAAACTTCAAAAATAAGGTAATAACTTAAAACAACACAAATAATTTTCAAAAGATAAGATCATTAAGCATCAAAGGGTTACCAAATGAAAAAAAAATATGATTTATATATCCACCTTTAAAGGAGTGGAAAATGAGAACCATGTACTGAAAACCTGCAAAAACAAATAAATTAGTGAGGAAGACATGAGATAAAAATGAGAAATTGATATAAAGTTTGTTTTTTTAATTTAAAGAGATTATAGAGAGGTTAAAGAGTTTTAGAATGAGAAACATTACATTTTTCTTGTAGCCATTTGAGAGGAAGAGAGAGAATGTGTAAACTTTCCTTATATAAGGGACAAAAATTCCAATAATGTTAAATATTTTCGGTTCAAAAGACTTTCAAGTAAATATTCTAGTAGAAAAATTCTTAGAAGACTTACTTGAAAGTTTTCTACACCCTAAATTTACTATTCATCCAGAAGACTTTCTCAGAAGTCGTCTAGACCTAAATATAAATCTTGAGCTTAATTAACCAAATAAACACTTCATTATAACCAAAATTAACTTAAAAAGTGTTTAATATACACATAACTAAATACATATAGGTAAAAATTTAATTTTTGAATAAAAATTTAATTTTTGAATAAAAATTTAATTTTTGAATAAAAATTTAATTTTTGAATAAAAATTTAATTTTTGAATAAAAATTTAAATTTTGAATAAAAATTTAATTTTTGAATAAAAATTTTAAGCTTCCAAAAATTAACTCTAAGAATACAAGCAATACTACAACATATGTTACCAAACCATAAACCAAAGAATACCATGATTTATTACATTCACTCATCGATGTTGAAAACAATTCAATTTTACTATATCTTAATTTATATTTTTTACAAATGTTTATAATTACATGAATTTAATTTTTCCGCAAGGAAAATAAAATTTATAAATAAATTTTAAGATAAACTATATGAGATGACTTCAAGGAAGTCTACCAGATGACTTACAAAACCTCAGAAGACTTCCTAGGATTATATTCGTAAAAAGAATTCTGTTTGTGTTTGGTCATAAGAGGTTGATTGTAATTTCACAAGACTTTTAGGTTACTTTTGCATTTATTGAAGTTTAGATATACATTTGGGATTAAAATCAATTTTTGAGTCATATTTGACAATTCCCGCATTTATATTTAAACAAGATGATTTTCTACACCATGCACAAAAATAATAAATTATAATAATATTTTATTTATATATAAATAAATATAGTTTTTTTCTATAAAGTATAAAGAAATCATTCGTAGTTTTTATTTAGTTTAATTTTCCAACATGGTTGTAGTTAAATTATTTTAGTTTAATAAAATTATTTTTAATTTTTGAATTAATATTTTGATATTATTAGTTTTTGTAGAAGTTAATAAATTTTAGTTTTTTTATTTATTTCAAAGAGTATAACTTATAAAAATATTTAATAACTAAAACTTGATTAGGCTTATCCTTATATTGAGTAATAAACTTACATATTTAACTATCCACAAAAATATTAAATATTTATATTATTTTTTATTTTTGATATGTTGATTTAAAAGTTTATAAATTTCTAAAACTCTTTTCAAATTTAAATGTCTATAATTGATCATATTACAATAATTTAACATCCTATAGTAATTTGTAAAAGTAATATTATATTATTTTTAAATAATATGGTAATGACAAAATTTTCTCAAAACAATATTATACTTTTTGAAATATATTTTTATAAAAGTAGATAACTTTTTAAAATATGAAGCACATACTATTTTGAAAAAAACATTATTTCCAGATTTAAATATATTACAAATGCTATAATATAAGTAATTTGTATTTACATATAATAATTATATTTCGGTACTTTATGTATCAATTACTGAATCATATATATATATATATATACATATTATATTTTGAAAAAAAAACAAAAACATTAGCAGTATATAGAGCAATTTAATCATGAAAATATAAATATAAGAATGAAATTATATTTTTACAATTTGATCATATATAGACGATTTCTCATTTGATTCATTGAAAAAAATATACAATATTAATAAAATAAATAAATATTTTAATTTGTTTTTCGTTAACTTGTTTAGACTTGATGACAAATATTAACAGTATGCTATGGAAGTAATATGTTATAGAAACAATATGCTCTAATAAATATATTTAATAAAATGACTAGTAGAGCAGTAAATGATTAATAGATAAAACTATCATATAAATTAATATATAGTATATAATTGTTTATTTCTAAATAGTATATATATATATATATATCTCTGTATTTATAGTATATATTAATTTTTATATTTTATTGAAAATAATAAATCATATTAATTATATATATATAATTATATTTAAAATGTGAACTATTATTCTTTTAAAAATATGAATTTAATTTTTGAATAGAAATATATTTTGTGATATCATTACATAAAATAAATATTATATTAAATTATTTTAAAGTTTTACATATTTTAATTGTAAATGCTATACCAAAAGTTTTTTATGAAATCATTGGACAAAAAACATTTAGAGAACATTTGTATCTTCTAAATGCTATTTTAAAGTTTCAAAGTTGTTGATTGTATA
>CAJHQP010005884.1:0-42368 GCA_905132765.1 Moricandia arvensis
AATTAATATTTTTATGCAATCCTCCTTCTCAGCAGCTCGACTTTCAGTCGAGCCCTATGAACCTCCCGTACTCTCAGTGAGGCTGATTTATGATAAGAGGTCCCTGGAAGGAAACTCACAAAGTAAGAGTGAAGTCGAAAATAAGGATAACATACATTTCAGAACATCACTTTACCCCATGAACCATCCTCGACGCTTTGTCAATAATTCCGCACTCACTAGGTCGCGGCTGGGTAGATCAGATCATACATCGATCCGACTACACCACCCTCGCATCAGCTCACATAGGAATTCCCGAGATAATCTCGGCTACTATGGTGTACCGAAACTAAACCATCCACATCAACGCCTGTCATCAATGAGGATGATGCTATCATTCGAGCTGACGACGTTTTTGCGCGCATGCGCGAACGTACCCATCGCGAGCTTGACCCCGATTCTTCCTCAATATGAAAAATCCAGATGGAGTCAAGAATGGCAGAGACGGGCATGGTGAACTCGGCGCGGCGTGAAATCATTCCAAAAGCACTTGCGGTAATGAGAAGTTCCGGAGTTGGAACAGATCATCCGGAGCGCGGGGAAGAGGATCAGTTTTCTGCAAAACAAACAAGCGCATTTAAAATAAGAAGAGAAAAAACTGCTATACAATCAGCAACGAGAAGGAAAACACTCGTGTACCCAAACAGTCCGAAAGATGGGAAGGGCCTTGCGGGACAACTGATGCCTCGTTCATGCGGACAAAAAAGAAGTGGTCTTTTCCAGATATGGACGTGGGATGGAGGCCATTATGATGCGCTCAAGAAGTTTTTAGCCTCAGCATAATCATATGACCAAAACTCATCAGCGTAGGAAAGCTACTAGGTGCTCGTGTCTTAACAGTCAGTCCTTCTCGTACTCTCAACACCAATCCTGACCATGTGCATAATGTCGCGAAGGTTGCATCTGACGCGAATCGACAAACAGCGAGGAAGAAAATGCGAGATTACCTCCAGGATAGGGAACCACATATACCCTCCGTCAAGAACGCTTCATAGCAAGTGAAATAGCCATCGGGAGGGCAACTCCGCAGAATCCCCAATCACTGGCAAGCGAAACTTGACCGCCTCCGGTGTTTTTGGCAGAATTTCCAGACATAGGCCAGACTGTGCGGCAGCTCTTGCTTGGAGACCGTCCTTGCAATTCGGTTCGAACTGCGGGTGGAAACCCACGTCCGGGGATCGGGAGCATCCTGCATACCCCAATACTCGTGAGGCCTTTTAGGTCGACGGAGTGGCTACAAACTCGACCTTGGGCCGCAGCATCCTCGTTTCGCGAACTCGAGCCCTCTTTAGAGAACTGGCTGCGACGAGACTTCGTTGATTTCTTTCTTGAAGACATGGCTCTCAAAAGAAAAAAAGGGAGATACGAATTTCCTTTTCTAAAGAGAGAAAAATGAGAGAAGATTTTCTCTAAGGCAAGTTATCACCAAGTGAGTGAAGAATGTGAAAACTTACCTCACTTATTTATAGGCAAAGAGATTTCACTATTCACTCTCCGGATTTTTTAACACTTGATTTCGCCTAACTCACCTCGCACACGCCAAACACTCATAAGAACACTACATATTCTCACGAGCTGGGGGCTAACTGTTGGGATCAAAAATCGGGTCCACGACAAAATCAGCCTTAAAAACTTCTGAGAGAGATTTCTGTCGAGAAAAAGAAAGGAAAACTTGCACAAATCTAAAAAGCGTCATAACCGAACTTAATTTCACAAGTAATCCGTCGAACCAGAAAAGCCTCGAGAACACTCAAATAATCTCGGCATAACCAAACAAAATGGTCTACTCACCGGTTCGACTAAACCGAACCCACACGGTCTACTCCCCAAAAGACGAGGTAGACCGGACAAGCTCGGTCTACTCGCCGTTTGGTGAGTAGGACCAAACGGTCTATTCCACAAACGGGCGGGTAGATCAATCCTAAACGGTCGGTTCATCGAGTAGACCAAACATTTGAAGGTACGGGCCGCATCCGGCCCACAAGCATGATCATTTCCCATATTCGGTAACATCTTTATAACTCCCATTTTATGAGAACAAGTCAAACTTAGCCTTCGTTTCTTTTCGATGCAGAGTCATCTCCTGAACTTACTACTTAAAAGAGAACTGCAAGGATTTCTTTCTCGACAGAAGTGAAAATTGAACGTATAGACAATCGACGGTTTCCAAACACCCTCAAGATATTATCTTCATTATACGGGAGATTGGGGCTTCCGCACAAACCAACGTGATTCAGAAGAGCACCGTTTCATAAAGTTATAAAAATGCCTAAGTTAAAAAACGGGCGATAGGGTTCATGCACGGCTGAAAACCCACTTTCAATTCTATAGTGAAATCGAGCCTAAATCCTATGACGGTTTACCCTTGTTTTTCAGGAAACGATAATGCTTAAGTCTTGAATGATAAATTTAAAGTTTCCAAAGGATAAACACAAGAATCCAGAAAGATATGGAGATTTCCACGAAGATAAATTCGACCAAGGGCAGAATCGTCAAGGAAAAACCGCCTCTAAGGAGTATATAAGAGATGCAAGGTCGAAGGTGCAGAGGGATCCGAAATTTTACTCAGAGCTCTCACAGAAAATCTTAGCGTTTTTAGATAATTTTCCGTTTTTATTACTCGAGCTGCGAGACTCAACGAGGTTTTTGCGGTTTTAGGATTGTTAAAACTAGGGACCTCGCCGACACTCTCATAGCCAAGGCTCATACCTCGTTGTATACGCTCAAACACTTGATTCAGAATAAGATTCCTATTGCTCTTCTTTTTTATTTACATTCATCGCTATTTTTGTTTGTTCTCTTTGTCTGGTTGCTTGACCTTTTTAGTTTAGCAGAAATCCGGGATCTCTGGGAAATTAGGTCTTCTCTAACTTTTCCTTATTTTACGGAAATCGACAAGTGCGAATTTCGGTTCGCACAGCGTTTCCAACTTCTTGGAATTTTTATGTCCTACATATTCGCGATTTCTTTCGAGCCTTCTCTTGAATATGCGGCTTCGTACATTTAGCCTTATAGTACTTGGCGGGTTACTTGTTTGATAATTTTGGATTCGTATAGCGACTTTATCCCCGATCGTTAGTTGATCAGGGTCAAGCTCATCGCAGCAGCATGAGATTGTTGACTCTTTCTTGTTAGGGGAGTAAACTTCTACGTACTTGCGGAAACTCAAACCTACTGCTGGGATCATGCACGTCTACTCCGTTATACGGAGGGCGAACGGGTTTCTCCTGTTGCGTGTGTCGAGTTAGTGCATGAAACCATAGGAATCCTTCAAGTTCATCAGCCATGTGCTAGCGTGGGCTCTTGACGCGTGACAAACGTTTTTTTTATTGCAGTCCATTAGAGGATGGTTTTATAAGTGTTTTCGGCCTGGCCGTGTGCATTGCGGTATCTAGGGTTGACTTTGTTAGATGTATCTTCCATTTTTCACAGAAGCCTCGAATCTGGTCGAAATGAATTGAGGACCATTGTCTGTTAGGATTTTGTATTGGACTCCGTGCCTGCAAGAAATGTTTTTCCATACAAAGCTTTCGACTTGAGCGTCCTTAATGATTGCGTATTAGTCTTCTTCCGCCCATTTTAAAAAGAAATCCATCAAGACCAGCAAGAATCTTTTTTGTTTAGATTCGTGCATTGGTCCGACTATATCCATCGACCATCGCATTAGCGGGTATGGTGCCGAGATCGATGAGAGGACCTCTGCTGGTTGATGGATAGTTGGGGGGGGGTGCCTTTGGCACTTTTCGCATTTCCGCGCAAAGTCCTCGCAATCTTTTATCATTGTTGGCCAGTAGTGTCTGTGGCGTTTTATTTTTGACTGGCGTGAGACCTTCCGCCAGAGTGATTTCAACAAGACCCATAATGGACCTCTTCCATTACCTTTCGTGCATTTCTCCTTCTACGCAGGTCATGAGTGGCCCTGAAAATCTCCACTTGTACAGCTCCCATCAACCAGGACGTATCGCGCGGCTTAGGTCTTAATTTTTCGTGCAGCCCATTTTCTGCCGGGAGTTTCGCGTCGGCAATATACGCAAGGATTGCTTTCGTCCAAGGTTCCTTGAACCCGTATTCTATTTCCCAGGATTCTTGTGTGGCTTGATCGTCGACTTCGTCGGTATCTCTGTCGGGAGAGTCGATTAGATTTATGACAGCGGGTAGTCCGATGCTAGGATGTTCCGGGAATCACCTTGCTTAACCTTGGGTCCGAACTTGATGATGAGGCGGCTAGGCCGTTGGCCTGAGAGTTATTGGCTCTCAGGACCCAGGTAAGTGCAAACAGGTCGAATCTTTGGGCTAAATATCGGACGAGTTTTAAGTAAACATCCATTCTTTCGTCTCTTGTTTCGTATTCTCCACTGCATTGATTCGCTAAAAGTTGAGAGTCGGAGTAAGCGTGAACGTTGCATATTTTTAAGCTGTGTGCCAATTGTAGTCCTGCGATCAGGGCT
This sequence comes from Moricandia arvensis, assembly GCA_905132765.1. Classification (NCBI taxonomy): domain Eukaryota; kingdom Viridiplantae; phylum Streptophyta; class Magnoliopsida; order Brassicales; family Brassicaceae; genus Moricandia; species Moricandia arvensis. Next base: position 4,488 of record CAJHQP010005884.1, read on the forward strand.
TCGTATTCGGCTTCGTTGTTTGAGGCGTGGAAGATTAGCCGGAATGATTGTCTCGACACTTCCCATGTTGGTGATGTGTGTCGGATTCCAATCCCAAAGACCTGCTTGGATGAGGATCCGTCGACGTGGAGGGTCCAGGTCGAGTCGGGTTCTTGACCAGTTGTGCACTCCGCAGGGAGTTCAACTAGGAAGTCAGTGAGTAATTGTGAATTTGCGCAGGTTTTCGCTAGATACTCGATGTTGTATTCACTTGGTTCGATTTCCCATTTTGCCAATCTCCCGGATTAGCTAGGACTGTGCAAGATAGCTCGCAATGGAAATGACTGAGCACTGCGATCATATGGGACTGGAAGTATGGTCTCAGCTTTCGTGCTGACATTACCACTGCGAGTGCCAGTTTCCATCATTGGATAGCGCATCTCCGCGTCGAGCAAAGTTTTGCTTACGTAGAAAATGGGTTTTTGCTCACCGCGTTCTTCTCGGATAAGGACACCGCTTACTGCCGTGGTTGATACTGCATGTACAGGAAGAGTGGTTATCCTTCTACCGGTTTTGCGACTACCGGGGGAGTGGCCATGTAATGCTTCCTCTATTGGAAGGCCTTTTCGCATTCTTCGAACCATTCGAATCTTTTGTTGCCCTTTAGTTTGTCGTAGAAGGGAAATCATTTGTCCGTTGACCGTGAGGTGAATTTTTTTAGTGTTGCCACCCTACCTATCAATCTTTGTACCTCTCGTTTCGTTTTCGGAGAAGCCATTTCGATTAGCGTGGTGATTTGTTTTGGGTTAGCTTCAATCCCACGGTAGGTTAGGAGGTAACCTAGGAACTGTCCCGATGCCACTGCGAACCTGCATTTCGCGGGATTTAGTTTCATATTGTGGAGTTTTAGCCTTTCAAAACATTCTCGGAGGTGGGCGATATGATCTTGTTCTTCGAGAGATTTTACGAGCATATCGTCGATGTAAACCTCCATTGTTTTTCCGAGCTGTTCTGAGAACATACGGTTAACGAGCCGTTGATAAGTCGCGCCAGCATTCTTGAGACCGAATGGCATTACCTTGTAGCAGTAAGTGCCGCAGTCAGTTATGAACGCGGTTTTCTCTTGATCGTCGAGGTTCATTCTAATTTGATTATATCCCGAGAAGGCATCCATAAAGGACATGAGTTTGTTCCCTGTTGTCGCTTCAACTAAGCGGTCGATATGCGGCAGCGGGAAGCTATCCTTCGGACACGCTTTATTGAGATCGGTGAAATCAACACAGACTCTCTATTTCCTGTTCTTCTTTTTGACAACTACTGGGTTAGCGAGCCAATCGGGATACCTGACCTCTGTTATGGACCCAACTTTGAGGTGTTTTTCAACTTCGAAAGTGACCGCTTTTGCACGTTCTGGTCTCAATTTTCGTCTCTTTTGTTTGACGGGCTTGAATGTCGGATCGACGTTGAGCTCGTGACATGTGACGTCGATCTCGATTCATGGCATGTCTTTCGTGGTCCAGGCGAACGTGTGCGAGTTCTCCTTCAGACAAGCAATGAGCTCGATTTTCAGAGAACCGCTTAGGTTCGCGTCGATCTCTACGCAACGATATGGGAACGCTTCATCTAGACATACCGAGACAACGGGCTCAAAGTTCGGTTCCCGTTTCGCATCCAAAGCTTCAACTGCTGGCAACTACCAAAATATTTCACTATCGTCTTGTTCTGGAGCGCTGTCAACGGCAGACGATTTCTTTTTCTTTTTATGAGGAAGTTCAGCTAACGGATTCTTCCGTTTCAACTCTGCAGCAAAGCAAACTCGCGAGATCCTACGATCTCCCCAGATGGTCTCGATTCCGCGAGGGGTTGGGAACTTGAGGCACATATGGTACGTCGACGGGATTGCTTGCATTGATTTCAGCCATGGAGTACCTACGATTGCATTGTAGGATGTGGGTCGATCGATGACCAGGAACTCCACAATTTTCGACACGTTACAGGCTTTCATGGAGAGATCGATTGTGCCGAGAGTCATGGTAGCTTCTCCTGAGAGCCCTACTATCGGGTTGGGATCTTCTGCGATTTTGGATAAGTCGACTCCCATTCGCTTGAGTGTGTCTTTGAAGACGATGTTGGCCGAGCTTCCGGTGTCGACTAATATTCTTGCGACATCGATATTCTGGACTGTCAGTTCAATGACAAGGAGGTCGTTGAGAGGTTTGACCGGATCAGTCGTTGCTCTTCCCTTGAAAGAGATGACACAGTTGTCCGTTTCGTTAGGCATACTATGTCTCAAACGTTTGGTGGCTTTTCGAGTTAGATAATCCGTCCCCCCCTCCTTCTAGCGCCAAACTGTGGGAACCGAAATTCGCACTCTCGATTTCTCTTGAATAAAAACGTAGGGTAAACCCTAGTTTCCCAGAGGTCCTTGATATCTGCTAAACCACATGCCAGTCAGTCATAATACAAAGTAAATATCGAAAAGAAAAGTACGAATTGAAAAGAGAGGAAATAGATGTCTTATTCTGAATTTGCGTATGAGCGTTTACAACAGGATAGAAGCCTCGGCTATGAGAGCTGTCGGAAAGATCCCTAGTTCTAATAACCTAATATTGGATAACCCTAGTTGAGTCGCAACTCGAATAACAAAAACGGAAAGTTGCCTAAATGATCTAAGTGCTAAGCTATGTTTGCTCTGAGTGGAGATTTCCGTGTGTCCCTGCATCCTCATCCTAGAAATCCTTAAATAGTCCTCGAAGTTATCACTTCGCGAAAATATTCCCTTTTTTCTTAGATCTTCAAGATTATCTTCAAAAACTTAACATTTATTATCCGATCTTAACATTTATCCCTTCCTGCAAAATAAAAGGTAAACCGTCACGAAGTTTGGGCTTGACTTTGGGTAAAATCGCGGTGAGCCTTTGGCCGAGTTTTAGACCGCATAGGGCCATTTTCGGACTTAGGCGTTTCTACAATTTTATCGAAGTAGCATTGCTAAAATGGCATCATCAGAGAGTTAGGATCTTTCGTATGGGATGTATGACTTTAGGTGTTTAGTTAACCGTTACCGTCTCATACGATTTATCCGATCCTTTCTCGAGAAAAAGAATTCTTTTGGTAAAGTTCCAATGTCAATCCCGATCGAGACGGAACAAAGATAAGTTCGATAACGTATCGATAGAGGAAGTTAACGGGACGAGGTGAGAATGGATTGATTGATCCCTCTTGCCGAACGAGGGATTCGGATTGCTCGTGTCACCCAACTCGCCTGTATGGCGAGTTGGTTGGTCCATGCCGTCCAACTCGCCCATATGGCGAGTTGGACTTGTCCTTGCCGTCCAACTCGTCCATATGGCGAGTGGTTGGTCAGAGCCGTCCAACTCGCCCGTTTGGCGAGTTGGCTAGTTCGTGTTTCTTGCTTTCGGTTTTCTGGCCCGAAAACTTTCGTTGGGACAGTTTCGAGACTGCATTCGTATGGAAACACGGTTTTTATATGCTGATTACGAGAATACCGTTTTTTGACCCCAACATTTTGTTACCATATAAGAGGACATAATAATGGAAACGAACCTGACCTTTATCCATTAAGTGTTCGAAAAGGGATCTGTTTCACCATTGTCTAGACCAAGATTTCATTTTCATATGTCTAAACCTATTATACTAGGAATCAGCTTCACTAAAACTTGAATAACATCTTCATATGAACTCCGTTGGAATGATTAATCATCAGGGTGAATGAGCACTGAGTAAACTACCAGGAAAAGGTGAAGTGTGGCATAATGACAACTTCTTAGAGTGATATGCTCCATTTAACACATATATATCCTTGTCGGATTAAATGTGCCTATAATGGAATTTGAGGTATTGTCGGTTCTTGGTTGTTGTAGTATGGTAGAGGAGGACATAATCATGAAACAACACCTCACCTTAATCCATTATCTGTTCCAATATATATCTTCTTCACCCTTTGCTACAACAAAATTTCATTTAATTCATGTGTCCAAACCAGTTATAGTATGAATCACCATAACTTAAAGTTGAATAACTTCTTCATATGAACTCGTTTTGGAATGATTCAACATCAAGGTCAAAAGTTATTGAGTAAACTACCAGGATCAATTCGGAAATTTGGCATAATGACAATATTTTAGAGCGATTTGTTCTCTATAAATCAGAATATGCTTATCGGATCAAATGTGCTTATTGGGTCAAATTTGCCTACGATGGGATTGAGGTGTTGCATGTTCTTGATTGTTGTATTATAGTTAGAAAGACATAATTATGAAACCGCACCTAACAGTTATCGATTATGTGTTCCAATAGGGATCTCCTTAACCCTTGGCTGGACCACAATTTAATTTGGTTCGAATGTCCAAACCGGTTATACTAGGAAGAACCCAAACAAAAAGTTGAATAACTTCTTCATATGAACTCCCTTTGGGCTAATTAAACATCTGTTTGAATGGGCATTGAGTAAAGTACCTAGAAAAAGTGAAGTCTGGCATAATGACATCTGTTTGGAGAGATATGCCCTTATAACGCAGACATATCCATGTCGGCTCAAATGTGCCTAGAATGGTTATTGAAGTGTTGCTGGTTCTTGTTTGTTGTAGTATGGTATAGGAGGACATAATTATTAAACAGCATCTTAATCTAATCCATTATGTGTTCTAAAAGGGATCTCCTTCACCATTGCCTATACCACAATTTATGTGATCATTGTGTCCAAACTGTTTATATTTTTAATCACCATAACTAACAATCGAATAATTTGTTCATATGAACTTCAGTTGGGATGATTCAACATCGAGGTCAATTTTCATTGAGTAAAAACCAGAATAAAGTATAAGTTTGACATAATGACAACTTTTTGGGTTATATGCTTCCTCTAAAGCAGACATATCCTTAACCGGTCAAATGTGCCTTGAATTGTGATTGAGATGTTGGTGGTTCTTGGTTGTTGTGTTACGGTATTGGAGGACATAATAATGGAAATTAACCTAACATTTATCCATTATGTGTTCCAAAAGGGATCTCTTTCACCCTTGGCTAGAACACAAATTCATTTGATTCATATGTGTAAACCTATTATATTGGGAATCACCATAATTAAAACTTCATAACTTCTTCAAATGAACTCTGTTGGGATGATTAATCATCAGGGTGAATGGGCACTGAGTAAAATACCGGGAAAATGTGAAGTGTGACATAATGATAACTTTTTAGAGTGATATGCTCCATATAACACATACATATCCTTATCGGATGAAATGTGCCTAAAATGGTATATGAGGTGTTGCCGGTTCTTGGTTATTGTAGATCTGCAAATTAAGAGATGAAACAAAGTAGATCTGCGTTCTACGGATCCTCACGAACAAGATCTACAAATAAAACGGTTGGTTCCACCCAAACCATAGATCAGAGATCTAGAAGAAGAAGGAGATAGGAGAGAACTAAAAGAGAGTAATTAGGGTTTCCTTACCCTAACCAGTGGCTGGATCTAGAACAAAAAGAGAAGAGGACTATGGAAACGACAAGAAGTAACTGAAAATTGTCGAGATGTCCTCTCCAGTGAGGCTGCACGGTGGTTGGTGGAGCTCTGGTGGCCGGCGGCTGCTCTCTCTCCAACTGGGCAGGGCTTCACTGTGTTTTGTTTGTCTAGAGAAAACCTAAAGGGCTGCCTCCGTTTTATAGAAGAGGAAGGGGAAAACCCTAGGGTTTCTATACATAGGCCACAACATCTCAGAACAACTTATTATTTACTGGACTCGGCCCCGACATGTGACATGCCCCCTATAAAGCAAACATTCTTTTTGGGTCAAATGTTATGGTGACTGAGGTGTTGCCGGTTCTTGATTCTTGTATTATGGTATATGAGGTCATAATAATGAAACAACACCTCATCTTTATCCATTATTTCTTCCAAAAGGGATCTCATTTACGCTTGGCTAGACCACAAATACATTTGATTCATATTTCCAAACCTATTATACTGGGAATCACCCTAACTAGAATTTGAATAACCTCTTTATATGAATTCCGTTTGGGAAAATTCAACATTGAGGTCAATTTTCATTGAGTAAACTATTGGGGTCTATTTGAAATTTGGCATAATGACAACATTATAGAGTGATATGCTCCCTATAAAGTAGACGTATCCTTATCAGGTCAAATGTTCCTAGAATGGTGATTGAGGTGTTCCAGGTTCTTGGTTGTTGTGTTATAGTAAAGGAGGACATCATTATTAAACAACACTTACCTTAATCTAATATGTGTTCTAATATGGATATTGTGACAACCCGCCACGTGGAACCCAGGCTCACAACCCTGCAGGGCACAGACCCTAACCCCTCACATGTAGGCCCTAAACTCTCCCTAGGTAGGTTATTGGTTCGTTTGGCGTTACTCGAACCCAAGACCCAACCTTTAACAACTCTCCCATAGGACAAGTTATTACTAATTGAACTAAAGATCGGAGCCGAGACGAAAACCGCTCTGATACTAAATAGTAACACCCATCTCCCCTCTCTTGTGAAAGGTGTGCTACTACCGGTAAAATATCAAATTAAACCGATTTATATAAAAATAAAAATAAAAACATTTAATAAAATAAAGCGGGATAAATCATTTTTAAATTTAGAGACCAAAATAATAAAAGTCAAAATGTTGAATAAAACCAAAATGAAACAAGAAGATCCCAAAGAACCACACCATCCAGACATCCGAATGCTCACTTGAAAGGGGAAGAAAGAGAGGTGTGTAATAGAGGAGTCACTTAATGAGGTATGGGATGTTAGACACGCAAACCACTAACTAAGTAAATAAAACTCCAACTATGGAAGTTTAGCTCTAACATGAACAAAAACGACGCCTAGAGCATCACACAAAACAAACAATGCGATGATAGCACATACCTAGTCCATACGCCCCGCATTTTTCTCATACAAATATACGATATCATAATAAACGTCGCTAGTCTAGACATCTTTGGACCCCGCCCGTAACTACTAAGCGTCAAATGCAAACATCTCTGCACCACGCCCCACACAAATATGCATCGCTGGCCCAAACCTCTCTGAGCCCCCCGTCCTCCAATATGCGTACCAACCCCGGATGTTCTCCGAACGCCCGCCCTCATAAACGTCGCTAGACTAGATCTCTATGAACTCCCCGCGCTCGTCACATAGTCCCTACTCATAACTATGTATATATATATATATAGCATCACTTAACATCACTCAATCCATATCAAGCTGAATCCTCTAGACCCCTAATTCCGGTTTACATTTAATTCAAACTATCACACAAAGTTCGATTCAAACAGACGGAACACGTTTCGAAACTAAAGGACAATAGAAAGAATTCTACATTAGTAACATGATTTAACAGAATAGCCTCACCTTTGTGATTGGTTGAGTTGAACCATAATTAGTATGAGGTAAACCAAAGCAAACCATGATCGTGAGTACAAGGAACATGGTCACGTGACCCAAAATGTGATCAAAAGCGACTGACCATGAATGTAGTGGCGTGATGCCACACATACCAAAGCCCGATCACATGCAACAAAGGAAAATAATAAATAAAAAGATTAGCTCTTAGGTTCATCAATTAGGATTTTGATCGCCCAAGAAACAAATAAAAGGTGCACTCAACCTTGACAGCTCGAAACGTCATGGTGGATCTCGAGCTCAAACGGTGTGTCTCCGCATGCTCACCGGTCGCAGAGGTGGTATTGGTGGATCGCCGCTAGTGGTGGTGACGAGCAGATCTGGTGATTGTGAGATGTGGCGGCTCCGACTTCACCTTTTCTTTCGTCTCGGTCACATCACTACAAGAAAACCTTATGAACTCCGATAAAAGTTTCCGAGAAAGTGAGTTCTCAGAAAATCTGTGACGATCGACCGAGAAAATAGCGAGGACTTGCTAAATTCATCGGAAAGCTGTAGGATTTTGCCGACAAAAAATAATTCTCGGAACCTTGCCGTTAAAGCTCTCGGAATGTTGTCGGATTGTACCGACATATATGATTTCTCATAAACTTATCGTTAAAGTTCTCGGATTATACCGACATATAAGATTCATAGGTACTTTGTCGGAGTTATTATCGGAAAATAGACAGTAATAATGTAAAGAGTATTCCGATGAGCTTTTATGAAAGTCGATGTTGAATTTTTTTGTGTTTGTATACAGATATATGTATTAAATTAAATACAGTTAATAATATATCTAATGCGTATATTATAATATCTCACTTTCTAATCCACGTGTGTGGTCCAGTATCAATTGCATGCATTTTTATATATTGTAATAAATTTTAATTTAATATAATACAGATATCTGTTTTTATTTTGTGCTTATCTTCTCTCCCACTTACCTCCCTCAAAGAGCAGATCTGTTGAAATCTAAGAGCAGATCTTTGTTCTCCTTCCTTCTCCTCCTTTCCTCATTTATCATCTTTCATTCATTCGTTTTTCTTCTCCTCTTTCCTTCTTTCCTTCCTCTCTTACTTTCTGTTTTTTTTTTTCAGATCTGTGAATTTTTTTTGCTAAGATATGTGAATCTGTCAAAACACAACCACCACTCAACTCTTTGCACGAACACCGCCACCGTCACAACTACACCTTCTTTCATCTTCACTGCCGCAACTCTTTCCACCGCCGGTGCTCACTCCACCTTCACACCCTTCACTTCATCATCACCGCCGCAAATCTTTCCACCGCCGGTGGTCACACAACTCTTTGCACGAACACCGCCACTGTCACCGTCACCGCCACAACTGAACTCTAACCGCCGTCGCAACTTGACCGACAGTAAATATAGTTTATTTTTTATTTTATTTTTGTTGTATTTTTTATAAACCTTTTATGGTTTATTTGTTTATATGTAATACACATTTAATAGTAATTCAATATTATTTGAGTTGTATTTATATTTAATTATTTATATTTTTTTTAATTTAAAACATTAAATTCTCGGAAAATTATCGGGAATGTATTTCTGGAAGTTCATCGGAGTGTTCTGTTATATTCTCGACAAAGAGTTCCGACAATATTAGTAATCCGAATGTACCGACATGTTTCCGAGAAACCGAGATTTCCGAGACCCAAACTCCGACTAAGATATGATTGTCGGAAAATAATAGGAAATGCTTGTTACCGAGAAACTTCCGACTAATATGGCCGTCGGAGATTAGGCATTATTCTTGTAGTGCATCTCCTTATCACGGATCTGACAATGCTACGAGGTGCTGCAACCCTGACCAGCATCATGGACCAAGGTATGAAAATTAGGTACAAACCAGCTAGGCAACTGATCATAGCTTGGCTTAATGGGCTTTTTATGGGCCTTATCGGTTTGATCCATGAAGTTCTAGACCGAGAGAAGCTAATGGGCTTGATACAAAACATGGAGGCCTTGTTCTAATTATGAAATCAATGTTTGAGATTATTCAAGAAAGGCCCAACAAGAATATACAACACATGGTCGTATAATATATCAATCTGACGGCAATTCTTTGACCGTCGACCATGCGAAAGGACTCAACCAGCCGAAGAGTCATTCGTTCCAAACCTTCCAACTTCGGTCAAGTCATCATTTCTGGTCAAGCCTTCTATGTTTAAGAGTTTGATAGTTTCTATGTTTGATTATTCCTTTTGTATTCTAACCTTTTATATTCCATGCCTATTATATAAAGGCTTGCTTTGTGTTGTTTTAAATCATTCAACTTTTTAATAAAAACCTTTCCTTTTAACTTGTTGAATCATTTGTTCTTCATTGAACATCTTATCTTTTGAGTCTTCGGAGTGTGTCATATCTTCGGGCTTAGAAGTTTGGTAGTATCAAGAGACTTCCCGCACCTCTTGTGTCACCTTTCGATCCACATCCCTTGATCGTTTGTGCTTTCTAGCTCATTCGGTGCAAGGCTTATCCAATTCACCAACCTTAGAGTGATCCTCCAATTCAGGGCGTATCATGTGGTATCAGAGCCACTCTGAGGTTTGGAGTTCTTCACAACTAGACATTCGTAACTCTTCATCTTCTAAGAGATCATCTGTGTCTTTTGGACTACTGAAGAGAAACCATGAAGAGAAACCAACCATTCTTAACTCTTCATCTTCTAAGAGATCACCTGTGTTTGGACTACTGATCAACCATGAAGAAAAGGCAGCACGCAAAGCACAAGAAAAGAAGTTGCGAGAATGGAGGTACAACAAACGTACAACCGAGATGATAGCACAATATGAGCGTGACCAAGAGGAGGAAGCCAAGAAGTCACGACCTGAGAGAGACAAATTGAAGAAACCACTCAGCAAAGAAGGTACACGAATCTTCCTTGATTCTGGTTCAATGGGAGTTAAACCGAGCAGTCCAAAGAAGGCAGTCAAAAAGCCACAATCGAAACCGGTTGTAGAAACTCCATCGGCCAGAACTGAAGAGAAGAGGGATGAGAGTTTTGAGAGATGGCTGGAGAGTTTCAAGGCTAATATCCATCAAAGGATCACAAACCCACGTCCATCTTCAGTGTTGGAAGAAGATCAAGAGGCCAAAGATATCGAACCGGAGCTATCGACTGTTTATGTCCGAGCAGAATCTATGGACAACCAGCTGCATCAAAAGGAAGAACCAGAGGCTGTAAGTGTTCTCTTGGATGTCCAAAAGGTGGCTGATAGTGGACCAGAAGCTTATCATGAAAAAGATCTCACAACCGCTTATGCTTCATGTGATATTCTCGGTTATTTATCATGTGATGAATTGGTTCAGCCATTTGTTTGCAAGGAGAACGACCCAGTGGAGCTATTAAGGCCTGAAGAGGGTCTACAACACTTCATCTTTGAGCCTGGAATAGGGGCGTGTGTGCACAAGAACAGTAGAAACACCTTGGCTGAGCAAAACCATGTCGGTTCATTCATCCTAGAAGGTCCGGATTTGAGGACAAATCCTTTTAAAGGAGGAGGGGATGATGCAACCCTGACCAGCATCATGGACCAAGGTATGAAAATTAGGTACAAACCGGCTAGGCAACTGATCATAGCTTGGCTTAATGGGCTGTTTATGGGCCTTATCGGTTTGATCCATGAAGTTCTAGACCGAGAGAAGCTAATGAGCTTGATACAAAACATGGAGGCCTTGTTCTAATTAAGAAATCAGTGTTTGAGATTATTCAAGAAAGGCCCAACAAGAATATACAACACATGGTCGTATAATATATCAATCTGACGGCAATTCTTTGACCGTCGACCATGCGAAAGGACTCGACCAGCCGAAGAGTCATTCGTTCCAAACCTTCCAACTTCGGTCAAGTCATCATTTCTGGTCAAGTCTTCTATGTTTAAGAGTTTGATAGTTTCTATGTTTGATTATTCCTTTTGTATTCCAGCCTTTTATATTCCATGCCTATTATATAAAGGCTTGCTTTGTGTTGTTTTAAATCATTCAGCTTTTTAATAAAAACCTTTTCTTTTAACTTGTTGAATCATTTGTTCTTCATTGAACATCTTATCTTTTGAGTCTTCGGAGTGTGTCATATCTTCGGGCTTAGAAGTTTGGTAGTATCACGAGACTTCCCGCACCTCTTGTGTCACCTTTCGATCCACATCCCTTGATCGTTTGTGCTTTCTAGCTCATTCGGTGCAAGGCTTATCCAATTCACCAACCTTAGAGTGATCCACCAGATCTGACAATGCTACGAGGGCTCCAAGCCTCCAACACAATAAGGGATCTAAGGTTTCATCTCGAAGGGACATGATAACTCTGGTGGTGATTCTTCATGACTGGGGTGACGAAGCTTCTATTGAACGTGGCACGGCAGAGACTGGTTTTGTAGTGACGGCACCAATAGATCTCCACACCAACAGGATACTTAGATGACAAGGGAAGGGCAAATGATAATTATGAAGAAGTATAAGGTGAGATGGTGATTATGTGGCGCATCGTACGACTTTGGGTGAACGGTCGAACAGGAACTTTCGGGTTCGTAGAGACATGTTTTTGGATCGATCAATAGTTTCTCTCGATAGCTTCTTGAGACCAACTTCTTGTTAGATGAATTGAATCAAATATTTCAAGGTAATAAAAATATCTTTGTTTTATAAAACAAAAGTTTCTACAAAAGTCCTAAGAGAGTTCCTTTTATCGAACTCTTTACACCGTCATTAAAATCTAAAACCTAATAGCAAAATGAATTATCAAAACACATAAGAAAAATGAAATATAACTAAAACACATAAGACAAAGGAAATACTCCTAAATGGAAAGTTTAGATTGGCGCAAATATGCTAGCTGCTCCTGCATCAGGAATCCCCGGGTGAGAAGGATTTGACCTCGAAGCAGAACCGTTGGCGCCAGTGACATAACGAGAGAGGTACTTGACGTTGAACACATCAGAGGTTTTAATATCATCTAAGAGGCGTAAACGGTAGAAATTGTCGCTGATCGTTTCAAAAATTCAACCGGACCAATCTTCTTTGACTTGAGCTTGTTGCAGGCACGAGCGGGCAGTCTATAACGAGTAAGATAGACCCATACAAGATCACCTATGTCACAAACTAGCCGACGGAGATGTTTTTCAGCGGCTGGTTTGTACTTTGAAGCAGCTGCTTCCAAACGTGCGTGTATGGTCGAATGTACTTGAGTAAGAGACTCAACAAATGAAGCGGAATCACCATGAGAACGAGTGCGATCAGGAAGAGTCGTAAGGTCGACCGGACCATGCGGAATGGTACCATAGATGATTTTAAAAGGACAGAAACCCATATTCCTATTTGTACCATGATTATGGGCGAATTCTGCCTGGGGAAGTTTACAGTCCCACGTACGAATGGCATCACCTACAAGACACCTGAGAAGATTACCCAAAGAACGATTTGTAACCTCTATTTTCACAACGTTTTGGGGATGGTAAGCAGAACTAATGTCAAGTGTAGTTCCCAAAATTTTCCACAAGGAACGCCAACAGTGACCCATAAACTGATTATCACGATCAGAGACAATAGACAAAGGCAGCCCATGAAGTTTGTATATTTTTGAAAGAAAAGTGTAGCCACCTACATAGCATTGGTCGTCTTCTTGGGCAGAACAAAACGAACCATTTTTGAAAATCGATCAAAAATAACGAAGATTGAATCAAAATCTTTTTGAGTTTGCGGAAGGCCAACCACGAACTCCATACTGATACCCGTCAAAGGTTGCACAGGTATTGGCAATGGCATATAGAGATCGGCATTAGAGGTGTGTCCTTTTGACTGTTGACATACAACACATCGTTCCACGAACCGCTCGACATCACGACGTAAAGAAGGCCAGAAGTAAGATGAAGAGAGAAGATTCAAGGTTCGATCGCGGCCAACATTACCTTCATGGTGTAGCTCGGAGAGGAGGTGCAGGCGCAAGCTGGATTCTGGAATACACAACTGATTACCATGAAAGAGGAAGTCGTCATGTATTATATAGTCCGAAGAAGCGACACCGTCAAGAAAAGCTTGGTATATCTTGCCAAAGAATGGGTCATCAAGATAGAGGTCAGCCAAGTTACTAAAACCAGGCATGGACGCATGAAAGTTTGTTGAAAGAGAGTGACGATGTTTTAACGCATCAGCAACCCTATTATATGCGCCGGACATATGCTTGATGACGAGGTGAACTGCTAGAGGTAAGCAATCCAAGAAGCATGATGAGACGAGACCTTACCATGCCTACTTAGATGCTTGAGCGCATCATGGTCGGTGTAAAGAACGAACTCCTTATGAAAAAATAATACCTCCAATGCTTAATGGCATGGACTATTGCATATAATTGAATGTCATATGTGCTATAACGTGAACGTTCTCCCGCCATATTTGCACTATAAAAGGCCATTGGACAGTTTATCTAGATTAGTATCGCACCAATTCCTGACTTGGATGCATCACAATGTAACTGAAAGACCAGTGTAAAGTCCGAAAGGGCGAGGACCGGAGCAGAACAAAGATTAGTTTTAAATATCCACAAATGCTTGATCTGCTTCAGACGTCCAAACAAAGTGGCCCATCACAAATGCAATCAGTGATAGGGGCCATTAGACTGCTGAATTGTGATACGAACATTGATAGAATGAAGCCAAACCATGGAAGCTGCGTACTTCGGTAATTGTTGTAGGAGTAGGCCATTACTGATTCGCAGATATCTTGCTTGGATTGACCGTAAGACCCTGTGAAGAGACTATATAGCCGAGAAAGTGGATGGTGGACGACCCGAACTCACATTTTTTAGCGTGACGAAGAATTTCTCTTAAGGGAGAGCAGATAACACTTCTTCAAGGTGTTGTATGTGGTCAGTAAGAGACATGCTGAAGATCAAGATGTCATCGAAACAAACCATGACAAACTTGCCTATGAACAGAGAGAAAGCCTGGTTCATTACACTCATGAATGTGCATGGAGCGTTAGACAAACCGAAAGGCATTACCATCCATTCAAAAATACCTTTGCATGTCTTGAAAGCTGTTTTCCATTCACCGCTTGGATTGATCCGAATCTTATGATACCCACCTTTTAGATCAAATTTTGAGAGATAGAGGCAGTACCAATCTGATCTAGAAAGTCGTCAAGACGGGGACTCGGGAAACGCTAACGAACTGTGATTTTGTTATATCTCGACTATCCACACACATTCTCCATGAACCATCTTTATTTGGAATGATTAAGGCTGGAACCGCGCATGGAGAAAGGCTTTCACGGAGAAAACCCTTGGCAACATTGTTCTTCGTGTTCACTTGGACTCATGCGGTAATGGGAAAATTTTGGAAGGCCAGCGTCTGGGAGTAAGTCAATACGGTGTGAGATATCTCGTAGAGGAGGAAGTCTGTCCAGAAGATCATCGGGAAAGATGTACGAGAACTTGGAGATGATGGACGCAAAGGCAGGTGGGATTTCTGTTGGGTGTTGTAGGTCTTTTTTTGGAGATGACTGCGAGGACAATACCGGCTTCATGCATAGCTGAGATGAATGGTGTGAGATTAAGTATAGCACTGGGGTGGTGTTAGTGTTGGTGGTGTCTTTGGTGATGTCCGGGACAAAGGCTTGAGGTTGTACTTGCGGTTGCTGAGAGTGAAGCAATAGGTGTTAAGGTAGCCATCATGGATAATGCGGCGATCAAATTCCCAAAGTCGGCCGAGGAGTAAATGGCATTCAATCCATGGGACAATGTCGCAGTTAACTTGATCCTTATATGAAGGGCTGACAGAGTAAGAAACCAACGTCGTCGTGTAACAACGAGATCATGGTTTTGTTGTAACCATGAAAGCTTGTAAGGTGATGGGTGAGGTTCAACTTGTAACTTGATTTTGGTAACCGCCTCAGTTGCTATGAAGTTTTCACAGCTTCCAGAATCGATTACAAAGGAGCAAACACATCCATTAATCGTACATCTTGATTGAAATAGTTTGTAGCGTTACGGAAACTGTTCGTTGGCCTTTGGTGTGAAAAACGACCTGCGTACAACAAGAATATGACCCGAGTCCGGGTAGTGTGTTGTTCCTCGTCATGTGTTTTTTCTTCATAGATAGGCTCGTGATCTTTCTGGGCTTCTTCCACAAGTAATCTGTGTTCAGTTCGGAGAAGGGACGCGGATTGGCGATGGCCAGTCTAACACCAAGTTGATACCAAATTCAAGGTAAATTGAATTTGTTGACGTAGTTCTCCAATGAAATGCATGGTGAGTTGTTCCGCTGTATCACGTACTTCTACACGATTGATCATCTTGAAAAAAAATCCATTGCATTTTTCATCGACGGTACGAGTTCCTTGTCGTAACGTTTTTGAATCTCTGGGAATATCAACTGATTCATAGTTATAGGGTAAAAAGTTCTTGTGCATCTCTCTTTTAAGTTTATCCCATGAGACGATCTTGTTTTACCTAACCTAGATCAAGTTGTCTTGACTTGTGACCACCAAGCTGCTGCTAGATCACGAAATCGAATGGCTATAAGTGATACACATTGATCGTGCAAAATTTGCTTGAAACTCAAGGATTTCTTCCACGGTTACAAACCAATCCAAAATTTCCTCGGCCACGGTAGTACTGTGAAACACGGGGAAGTCGAGTTTGAAACTAGATTTCCATGCTTAATTGTTGTTTTCTTCGTCTAAGTCCGAGTCAGAACGGTTGGGACGTTGGCGGTTATGGAGGAATGAAGCGAAGGGGTTGGAATCATTATCAGAGTCGTCGGAGTTGGTGAGCTGGTCAGGTTGACGATGTTTGTGTCTAGGGTTTGAGCATTGCATTGTGAGTGCAGCAACCGCGGCGGTGAGGTCTTCCTAAAAATACCCCAACTAAATTTCATTAAGCTTTTAATATTCAAATTTTCTCTATACCCCATTTAAATATCCCAACTAGTTAGTTTGTTCATTTTAATGTACAAATTTCTAAAAACTATGTTCATTTTAATACCCAAATTTTATTTATTTTAACTAAAAATATTAATAGTGTTCAAAAATATTAATAATTTCAAACAAAATTTAAAAAATCTCTATAAGTTACATAAAAATCTCAGAAATTCTAATTTTATTTTATTTTAAGAAATAAAGGTAAATTTTTTTTATAATCTTAAATGTTTTAATAAAATTTTATTTTAAAAATATTGCATTATGTTTTTTTTAGAAATAGATTTTTTTTATATTTTTATATTCAAAATTAACTTTCAAATTTTTAAAATTTTCTCGTTAATTTATTTACATTATTTCCTAAAACTTAAAATAAAGTTTGAATTTTTTGATATTTATTGTTATATTTTAGAGATTTTTAAATTTCGTTTGAAAATTATAAACATTTTTAATCAAAATAAACAAAGTTTGGGTATTAAAATGGGTACCATTTTAAAAGTTTTGTATTAAAATGAAAAAAATAATTAGTTTGGGTATTAAAATGGGTAACAAAAAAGTTTGTGTATTAAAAAGTTAAAGTAATTTTGTTAGGATATTTTTATGGATTTTCCCTTTTCTTTTTTGTTGAGTAGCTAGGATATCGTCATCAACTGGTTGTTGAGAACGAGTTTTATGAAACATCGTAGGTTTGCTGGATTCGGAGCGTAGCAAAGTTCTGATACCAACCTGATGCAGCGTACGACTTAGGGTGAACGGTCGATCGAGAACTTTAGGGTTCGTAGAGACCTGTTCTTGGATCGAACAAGAGTTTCTTTTGTTGGCTTCGTGAGACCAACTTCTTGTTAGATGAATTGAATCGAATCTTTCCAGGTAATAAGCAATAACTTTGTTTTATAAATCGAAAGTGTCTACAAAAGTGATAAGAGAGTTCCTTATATATGACTCTTTAGACCGTCATTAAAATCTAAAACCTAATAGCAAAAAGAATTATCAAAACATAGAAGAAAAAGAAATATAACTAAAACACATAAGAAATGGAAATACTCATAAATGGAAGGTTTAGGTCGGTGCCAATATGGTAGATGCTGCTGCATCACCGTGGATGACATGAAGATAGGTGGTGGCTGATATAATAATAATGTAGTTTAGGTTTTCCTCGTGAAGGAGGAGATATATATATATATAGCTACGTAAAATGCTCAGGCACGATTAATTAAAAAATGAAGGTTCTGCTGGTTTGGTCCAAATTAGAGTGAAAATCAAATCAATCAGTAAAGAAAATTGGATCGTTACAATTCTCCCCCGCTT
Organism: Moricandia arvensis; assembly: GCA_905132765.1. Classification (NCBI taxonomy): domain Eukaryota; kingdom Viridiplantae; phylum Streptophyta; class Magnoliopsida; order Brassicales; family Brassicaceae; genus Moricandia; species Moricandia arvensis. Next base: position 22,133 of record CAJHQP010005884.1, read on the forward strand.
AACTGGAATACGCCTCGAATTACAAGAAGAAACCTAGGAAGAACTTCAACGGATATGAATGAAAGAATAACACGAGATGAGAAAGAATGGAACAAACATAAACTTGGTTTACTCCTGCAAAAATGAAAAAGTCTTAACAACTGATCGAATGATACTGGATGGAAGGGTGTTTTTTTTCCAAAGTTCCCAATCCTCCTAACAATCATTGAAATCCGAGTCCCCTAAATTGCTATCCCGGGTCGGAGACAGGACGGAACCCGCTCGATTACCATATTGTAGCACATGTCTCCTCCTCTCTTGAGAACGTGGTGCTACTACCGGTAAAATATCTAAATAAACCGATTTATAAAAAAAATCAATAAAATATTTTTTTTTTAATAAAATAAAAACAGGATAAATCATTTTCAAATTTAGAAACCGAAATAATACAAATTGAAATGTCGAATAAAACCTAAATAAAATATGAAGATCCCAAAGACACCACACCCAGATATCCGAATGCTCACCTGCAAGGGGTAGAAATAGGGGTAAGTAACATGAGAGTCACTCACTGAGGTATGGGATGCTAGACACGCAAACCACTAACTAAGTAAATAGAACAACCACTATGGAATTTTAGTTCTAACATGAACAAACACGACGCCTATAGCATCACATAAAACAAACAAAGTTAGCACATAGCTTGTCCATACGCCCCCCATTCTCCTCATACGAATATATGATATCACAATAAGCATCGCTAGTCCAAACATCTATGGACCCCCCGCTCGTAACCACTAAGTGTAGAATGCAATCGTCTATGCACCACGTCCTACACAAATATGTGTCGCTGGCCCAAACGTCTCTGAGCCTGCACACTCCAATATGCGTATCTACTTCGGATATCTCCGAACCCCCACCCTTAAGGCGTTGCTAGTCAAGATTTCTCTGAACCGCCGCCCTTGTCACATAGTCTCTACTCATAACTATGTATACATATATACATAACATCACTTAACATCAATCAATCCATATCAAGTTGAATCCTTTAGACCCCTAATTCCAGTCTACATTGAATTCTAACTATCACACAAGATAAACAGATGGAAAACATTTCGAAACTAAACGACGATAGAAAGAATTTTACACTAGTAACGTGATTTAACGGAATAGCACTCACCTTTGTTATTGGTTTGAAACTGGACCATAATTAGTATAAGGTAAACCGAAGCAAACTATGATCGCGAGTAGAAGAAACATGGTCACGTGACCAAAAATGTGATCAAAAGCGTCTGACCATGAAAGTAGTGGCGTGATGCCACACATACCAAAGCACGATCTCACATGCAACAAAAGGAAAAGAATAGATAAAAAGATTAGCTTTTAGGGTCATCAAATAGGATTTTGCTTGCTTTCGAAGAAACAAATAAAAGGTGCACTCAACCTTGACAGCTTGAAACGCGGTGGTGAATCTCGAGCTCCAACGGCATGAGTTGTATCTCCGCATGTTCACCGCTCGCAGATGTGGTATTGGTGAATCGGCACCGGTGGTGGTGAGATGTGGCGGCTCTGACATCACCTTTTCTCTCATCTCTGTCACATTCTCCTTCTCACAGATCTGACAGTTCGACGAGGGCTCCAAACAGTGCCGGTCCGGCCATCCGTGGTACCTAAAGCAGATTTACAATATACTGCTCTTTAACTATAATTTTTTTTAATTATATAAAATTATAACCAGATAATGTAAAATATTATTAAAATTTAATTTGTTCTTAGAAAATAATAAAAAATATGTTATTATGAAAGATAACTCTTTTTGTTTTTCTTTCCTGCAAAATATTTATCAATTTTGAATAATTAAGTTTTTCAGCTAATTCATGTCATATTAATATCATCGACAATCAATTCAAATGCTCTTGAGACATAATCGAATGTAGATAATATCAAAAACTTACATAAATTTAGAGATTGGACCTATTTTGAAAAAATATAATTAATTTTTTTTAATAACAATAGAAGAAAGAAATTGATCAGAACTGATAAAAAAACAAAAATATTAAAAAGTGAGAAGAAAGAACGTCAATTGTTAGAATAAATAAAATATGTAATTATTGTTATTTATCTATTTTATTATTTATTATATAAGGAAATTAAAAAGTTTTAAAAAGGTAAATCTATTAAAATGAGCAAAAACAATGCATAGAAGAGGACTCAAACCCGGGAGCAGAAGAGTAAGAAAGTCATGCCCAACCATTACACCGCCGAACCTTCCTGTACTTGTTGCCTCTAAAATTATTATAACTGGTGGCGCCCCAAACCACTGCTTTACGGGCTTTAGCCGAGGGCCGGGCCTGGCTCCAAGCCTCCAACACAACATGGGGATGTCAGGCTTCATCTCGAAGGGACTTGATAACTCTGGTGGCTATACTTCATGACAGGCATGATGAAGCTTCTCTGGAGCGTGGCACGGCAGATATTGGTTTTGTAGTGACGGCACCATTAGATCTCCACACCAACACGAGACTTAGACGACAAGGGAAGGGCAAATGATAATATGAAGAAGCATAAGCTGAGATGGTGATGCGGATGGCATAAAGATAGGTGGTGCTGAGATACTAATGATGATGATGATAATAATAATAATAATAATAATGATAATAATAATAATAATGATAATAATAATAATAATAATAATAATAATAATAATAATAATAATAATAGTAGAACTCGAGTCAATTTGATATTGTTCTTAATGATAACATTATAGAGTGATATGCTCCATGTAAAGCATACATATCCTTATCGGTGTCAATTGTGACTAGAATGGTTGATTAAGATGTTGCGGATTCTTTGTTGTTGTGTTTTAGTATAGAAGGACATAAATCATGGAACAATACCTTACCCAAATCCTTTATGTGTTCCAGCAGGGATCTCCTTCATCCTTGGCTTATACCATAATTTTATTTGATTCATGTGTCTTAAACCGGTTATAGTGTGAATCACAATAACTAAAAGTTGAACAATTTTTCCATATAAACTCAGTTTGGGATAATACAAAATCGAGTTCAATCGTCTTTGAGTAAAATACCAAGATCAAGTCAAAAATTTGCATAGTGGAAACTTTTCAAATTGTTATGCTCCCTATAAAGCAGACATATCTTTATTGTATCAAATGTGCCTTGAATGGTGAGTAAGGTGTTGCTGGTTCTTGGTTGTTGTATGATGGTATATGAGGACATAGTAATGAAACAACACCTCACCTATATCCATTAAGTCTTCCAAAAGGCATCTCCTTTACATTTGGCTAGACCACAAATTCATTTGATTCACATGTCCAAACCTATTATACTAAGATTACCCGAACTAAAAGTTGAGTAACTTCATCATATGAACTTCGTTTGGGATGATTTACATTAAGGTCAATTTTAATTGAGTAAAAATACCAGGGTTAAATTTGAAATTTAGAGTGATATGCTTCCTATTAATCAGTCATATCCTTCTCGGTCAAATGTTCTTGAATGGTTATTGAGGTGTTGCGGGTACTTGGTTGTTGTGTAATAGTATAGGAGGACATAATCTTGAAAACAACACCTTACCTTAATCCATTATGTGTTCCAATAGGGATCTCCTTCACCTTTGGCTATACCATAATTTCATTTGATTCATTTGTCCAACCCGGTTATATTGTGAATCGCCATAACTAAAAGTTGAATGACTTCTTCATATAAACTCGTTTGGGATTATACAACATCGAGGTCAATCGTCAATGATTAGACTACCAGGATAATGTAAAAACTTGGCATAAAGACAACTATTTAGAGTGATATGCTCGCTATAAAGCAAACATGTCCTTATCGTGTTAAATGTGCCTTGAATGGTAATTGAGGTGCTGTTGGTTCTTGATTGTTGTATTATTGTATAGGAGGACATAATAATAATACAGCACCTCGCCTTTATTGATTATGAGTTCCAAAAGTGATCTTCTTCAACCTTGGCTAGACCAAAATTTCATTTGATTCATATGTCTAAATCTATTATATTATGAATTGGCCTAACTAAGAGTTGAATAATTTCTTCATATGAACTCCGTTTGGGATGATTCAACATGAAGTCAACCCTCAATGAGTAAACTAGTAGGATCAAGTCGAAAATTGGCATAATGAGAAATGTTTAGAGTGATATTCTCCCTATAAAGCATATATATCCTTATTTGGTCAAATGTTCCTAGAATGGTTATTAGGGTGTTGTCGGTTCTTGGTTGTTGTATCATGTTATAGGAGGGCATAATAACGAAAAAGCACCTCACCTTTATCCATTATGTATTCCAAAAGGGATATCTTCATCCTTAGCTAGACCCAAATTTCATTTGATTCATATGTCCAAACCTATTGTACTGGGATCGCCCTAACTAAAGGTTGAATAACCTCTTCTTATGAACTCCGTTTGGGATGATTCAACATCGAGGTAAATCTTGATTGATTAAACTAAAGGATAAATTAAAAATTTGTCATAGTGCCAACATTTCTGAGTGATATTGTAACAATAGTGAACCTAGGGAGGCCCATTTAATTTTGTAATTGAAAACCCATAAATTTATTTTTACTTTGTCCGATATTGGAAGTTTAGAAAACCTACTTCCCTTCCATTCCCCTATACAAGAAACTTAACTCCTTCTCTTTTTTTTTTACTCAAGTCAAAGTAGTGCTTTGCAAGTGCCAAGTTATTGAATTATTCGACGACCAGTCACAAAGTAACTTTTCGATCGAGTTTTCGGGAGAGTTCTCGGACGAGATTTCTGATAAGTTTATCGCCTTCATATTTCTAGTCTTGAAAAGTTCTAGTTAGAGGAATTTCTAGTTTAGGAAACATGCTTTCTTAGGAAAGTTTCTATTTTAGAAAAGTTGCTATCAGTTGCTAACGCGCAGAGGGCAGGAGTACATAGATGAACTACTGTACTAGTCACATGGAGTTATACATATATCCTTATGAGGAAATGCGGGACGGAAGCAGTAGCTATATACTAGCAGCGCATTGGTTGTATTATATGCATTAGACGCATTGATTATTCTGTGTGTTGTAATAGGCACCGTGTTTTTTTCATGCTAGATCTACACCAACATAGTCATAGTGCTATGTACTGGGTCAGTGGTTTGTGGTTTAGCATCGCATACCCCACTGAGTGACTCCCATGTTACTCAGGCTCTCTTTCTTTCCCCCTTTCATGTGAGACTGACGAGTAGGAGTGATTCATTTTGGATCAGTGCTTTTGGGCGTTACAATTTCTTTTCTTTTCAGACTTCTGGATTTTTGGTTTTATCGATATTTATTAAGATTATTTAAATTTATTTGAAGTTATGGTGTTTGGAGACAATTTATGAGAATTAATAAATGAAGATTTCTCAGATATTATTTATTATTTTATTTTTAAAAGTATGGGTGTTACATATATGCTCCCTATAAATCAAACATATCCTTATTGGGTCAAATGTGTCTAGAATGGTGATTGAGGTGTTGCCGGTTCTTGGTTATATATTATAGTATAAGAGGCACCTAAGATTTATTGATTATGTGTTCCAATAGGGATCTTGGCTAGATCACAATTTCATCTGGTTCACATGTCCAATCTAGTTATATTAGGAATCACCTTAACTAAAAGTTGAATAACTTCTTCATATGAACTCCCTTTTCGATGATTAAACATTATGGTGAATGGGCAGAGAAAAATACCTGGAACAAGGTGATGTGTGGTATAATGACAACTGTTTGGAGAGATATGCTCCCCATGAACATGACCTTAACCCATTATGTGTTTAAATAGGGATCTCCTTCACCCTTGGCAATACCACAAATTCATTTAATTCATGTGTCAAAACCGGTTATAGTGTTAACCGCCATAACTAAAAGTTTAATAATTTCTTCATATGTACTTTGCTTAGGATGATTCAACATCGAGGACAATATCCATTGAGTAAACTCGCAGCATAAAGTATAAATTTGGCATAATGACAAGTTTTTAGGATGTTATGTGATATACCTTGTTATTTACCAGTTTAAGACTACAATTTGGACCCTATTTGGAGTCTACTATGTATGTCTAGACTTTATTTTAGAGTTTTTTCAGGTTAACGTACGTTTTGGAGCATTATGGAGATAATGAAGCTTCTTAGAGCATTCAAAGAAGATATCCAGTAGATGTTCACGATCAGTTAAGTCAGAGTCGAAGTCAAGCATAACCATCGACCGACGAAGCATCCTTGATGTCGATCGACAGACTACTTTCATAAGTATTGGCCGACTTCAAGCCCATGTCAAGAAAAATTATGAGAATACCCCTGAACGAGTTTCAGCCTAGTTTATAAAGGTCTTGCCATAGTTAGGCAGAGAGACACATATTTCATATCAAAAAAAATATTTATAGCTTTTTATTTTTTTAGTAGCTTTAGGGGAGAATATCTGAACTCCTTCGGAGCTTTGTATTGGAACCCCATTATTTATTTTATGCATTATATTATTCAGTTTATCATGCTTTCTATGATTATGGCTTAGTAATTCTCTTGTTAGAATTAGAGTTTATTATGGTATTGATGAATTAGCCCAAAAATAGGGTTGCTAGGATGAAGAGATATCAATCTTGGAATTGTGTTTAATGATGTGTTCTTAGAGTAGCTAACTATAAACCTGAACTTAGGACATGGACAACTATGAGAGTAGGTTCTGTGTCAGAATTAGTTCCGTTGAGCTAGGTTGTTAAATACATGCGAAAGCTGGTTTAGTTAACTTAGCGGACGAACTTCCTGTCTAATATTCGTCGATCAACACTCGGCCTTAGTCGTCGATCGACGGTCGACTTCTCTATTCGCATACGAGAGTTGGAACAAGAGGGGGTTCGTATTTTTGATTAAGTTCCTTACACATTCATAATTCCATGCATCATATCTACTATAATTCGCTTGCCTAAAATCCTAGATCTATGTTTTTCATATTTGAATCAACTTAACTTATTTAGACAACTTTCTTTTCGGAATAAAACCTTCAATAAAACTCCTATTTATACCTTGCCTAGCTTAAACTTTAAAATTGAGAAATCTATTGTGTGTCCTTGCTTTTTGTGGTTTCGATCTCTAAGTACTACAATTAGACCTCTCTAGGAAAGAGGAGTTCGTATGGTTAATTTGATAGATTGTTTGTTTTAAAATAAAACTTAAACCACATGCTATCAAATTTGGAGTCATTTTTAGGGAGCAAGGATCACCATTAAATTTATTTTCTAGGCTTTAGTCTATGCTTTTTCTATTATTGCAAGTTAGTCACAATTTCTTTTTCTTGTCTTTCAGGTGCATGCCCACCAATACCAGAAGGAAAAAGAACAAGGAATTACTCTTCTCAGACCCGTTGCAATTGAACATTCCATTCGCAAAAAATACGACAAGGATTGGTCGACAATAGCACACAACCGCCGATCGACGCTCATGCACCAACATCGATCGACAGTACCCACATGGCATCGATCGACGGTAGCTCGGTTGCGACTTTAGTTGTGGTTCGAGATTAGAGAGGAGACTTGTATGACCTTGAGGGTCATCTGCGTAATGCAACATGTCAGAGAATTGATGATCAGGGCGTCTGTAATCCCTGAACCAGAAGAAAGACGCTGCAGTAGCTCGACTTGAAGCTGGCCGCCCAAGCTGCCTCAACCAACATTGGCAGACTACAATCGTCCGGACCAGTTCTATGCTAACATATCCGCAATTCGTCCTCTAACTATGCAGAGGAATGATTTTGAGATCAAAACTGTCAGTCTTCGCACTTGTTTGCGCAGGGACACCCTACCATGGATTGCGTCATGAGCACCCGATGGATCACCTGGAGCGATTTGAGGATCAAGTATTTGCCTTATTAAAGTCAATGAAAGTCCTTAAGGACTTTATATTCTGCAAGCTCTTCAAGTACTCACTTGCTGGAGATGCTTCACATTGGCTTAAGCATCTTCCACCAAGATCTCTGACATCCTGGACAAACATCAAGAATGCATTCCTGCGAAAATTCTTTGATGATGCACGAGCAGAAAGACTTAAGGAGCAGGATCGCTACATTCACACAGGAGCCTGGAGAATCATTCAAAAGCTCCTGATTCATATTCAAGTCCTACCAGAGAGACTGTCCACATCACAGTTTCAGTGAAGTGCAGCTAGTTAGCACTTTCTTTAGAGGTATTGATCTGCAGTACCAGATGGCTTTAGACGGATAGTGAAGGGAGCTTCAGCACTAGTAGTCCAGAAGAAGCAACAAGGCTTATTGAGGACTTGGCGTCAAGCAATAGCACCAAGAACACTAACTATGAGAGGAAGAAATCAACTTCATATTTAAGCAAGGAGCAGATAGGATGAAGTGAAGGAAAAGTTGGACAGTTTTCAGAAATTCTCAAAAAGCAAGAAGTGAAAACCATGGAAGAAGAAGATGATGAAGATGATGTGAATTTTGTTGGTGGAAACAGTTACCAGAGACAAGGAAATTCAGGATACAACAGATACTCCTATGTTGGCAACATGAGTAACTACAATCAGAATTCACAGCGAGCAGAAGCCTTAGGAGAGCAAGTTGGGAAGCTATGGTTGATAGGGATACTCGGAGAAGCAGCAGCATATGGACTCTGAACTTCAATGGGGAGATAGATTCTCTGTACATCAGGACTCAACACGAAAGTTTGATACTTTCACCACTCATGTCAAGAAACTGGGAGAATCAAGTGGTCCAAACAAGTGAAGCCATTCAGAGACATGAGACCCGATTAAGGAGAAAGGGGAATTTAGTCAGAAGCACCATGTCAGTGCATTGATAGTGAAGATTTTTGGCAAGAAGAGAAGAGAGAACTGCCTCCAGGAAGGAGATTTCCTTGTACAAAGTTCCATGTCCTTCAGCAGTTCGCATTGGTGTCGATAAACACCCAAACTGGGACGTCGATCGAAGGAACCTGCAGAATCGGTTGCTTTGTGTGAATCCTCTAACGCCAATCGACGTCGAGAAGCTAGCGTCGGTCGACAGCCCCCAATAACTGAAGCGATTCGTTTACCAAGTCTGAGTGCCGGCCTATTTTTCAGACCTTCGAGGATGGAGTACTCAAGAACAAAACGCCGATACACATGATTCCATGACAACGAAAGGCACCCCAGAAGAAATCAGAGGATTCCCAAAAATCTTCGCAGAGAAGCAAACTGACAAAGAGATGATGACTTTGCCAAAAGAGTTTTTAAAATCCATTTAGATACTCAATTTGATGTAGCATATTATACTCATAGATTGTGGATGTTTCTCAGGGAATCCAAGGAAACATAAAAGGATATAGAGCGCATGTTCAATGACCTCAGAGAGAAGATGAAGCAAATGACTACTCTCAAGAAGAAAAGTGACCCTGGGAAATTTATAATTCCATGTTTTGTCAAAGGTCACAAGTATCCGAGTGCCCTCTGCGATACTGGATCAGCAGCTAGCATCATGCCTAGAGAAGATGGCAGAGAAGCTAAATCCTGAAAGTGGAGCCTTCTTAGTGATTAATACACCTTTGTAGATTGCTCCAAAGTGAATTCAGGAGGGATAGCCAGAGATTTCCCAGTGCATATTTGCAACGCCATAGTTGCAGTAGACTTCCAAGTGATATATATATAAAGATTGATTGGAACTCATCCTTACTCCTTGGAGGAACATTCATGGCAACAGTGGGATCTATATGCGACATGAAGAAAAACATGTTGTATATATCCTTGATTGATCCATACAAATTTTATGAACTTGTTAAAGTCAAGAACAAGGCTACTCAGATAAAATTGGGTAATGATCCATGTTTGATTGCTACAGGCTTCTGCAAATACGATCAAGACGATGAGCCTGCGGACACAGAATCGATCGACACCCAACCCTTGGCTTCGTCGATGGTCGCTTCAACCATAACCTGCACGAAACCCACCCTTCGGCATTGATCGATACTCACTCTCCACCATCGGCTGACGTTATGCCACAAAGCAGAACGGCGAAGACAAGAAGACATAGTCTACATTGGACATAAATACTGTAAGAGGATGCCAGAAACCAACAACTCAGAGTACGATGATTCTTACATCGAAGAAGAAGCAGTCGAGTACCATGCTTTTTCCCTCAAAGAGACTGGAAATTTTAGAGGATCCTATGGAAGCTGGAATGCAGCATCGATCAATGGTGGCTCAATTCCATTGATCAACGACAACCCGACAGGATGCAGTTACGATTATGGCTACCTTAGACTAGATGAGTTTGGTATTATGAGGACCCCAAATGTATATGCACGAGAAATTGATGTAAGGATTCTAAATGTGTCCAAGGACGATATCACATACATATTGGCTATGGCCACCGGATCAGGGAATCTCTTCAGAAAACAAATTGATTGGGGCAGTCAGTTCAGCGTCGATCCACGGCAACAGTTGGCCTTCGATCAACAGTCACCACGCAGGATCTGGGCGGAGACTGGTAATGGAGGAGTTCTTACAAGACAAGCTTGATGAAGTTTACTTCTCTCAGGACTTGATGAGGGATAGTATCAACCAGAGTTTGGAAGATATTTCAGAGCCCACATATGCCAGACTTAAACATGTTGACGGGATGCGTCAAGGCACTCGAAGAAAGGATGAGCAGATTGGCGTTTGCTCAGAGGAAGATGGAAAATCAGAAAACCAGAGCAAATGAGGCTATATGAGGCTTTATCAGTGCATGGTTTGAGATGATCAGAGAGTATGTGGGATACTTGCTTTCCACATTGGTTTGATGAACCACCTTCTCAGTCCATAAGTCAAAACGTTGAGCTTAAGACTATAACCAAGTGCTGAGTGGGAGGCAACCCACTGTGTAGTAAGTTTTATTTTGATTTTTCACTATTTAGTTATTAATTATGGTTTTATTTAATTACTTTAGTTTTCAAAGGAGGAGTAGAACAATTTGAAATCACCATCGGTCGACACCAGGACATCAGGATGGTCGACGGCTTGGATGGTTCACCATCGGTCGACACTCAACACTCACCATCGGTAAACACTCAACACTCACCATCGGTCAACACTCAACACTCACCATTAGTCAACACTCCTTACGGAGTTTGGTAACTTCGACTTTCTCTCAACCTTTTACTTATTCTTTAGTTTTTATTAACCAATCCCGGCAACATATCACTGGAGACAGTGTTATTTAAGTCTAGGGAAGGTTTGATGATGCTTTTATCTATTAAAATTTTCAAATATTTTTTATAGAGTCAAGAAGGAGATTATGATCAGAATTTATTGACTAAAAACGCTACAAAAACATTCTTAGACATGTTGATTGCAGAGATTACTGGAGATGCCAAAGTGGATCATCCTGCCATTAGATCACACTTACTAAGAAAGTTTGAAGGAACCAAAGCTTATCTCCAACCTAATACCAACTACTTTGCTTGGTTTGGGGCTTGGTATACTTCATATTGAACTCCTTTTGCAAGTTACAAGGTTCTAGTCTGTTTATTTTTTATTTCCCTTCTCTCTCTCTCTCTATCTCTCTCTCTCTCTCTCTCTCTCTCTCTCTCTCTCTCTCTCTCTCTCTCTCTCTCTCTCTCTCTCTCTCTCTTCAGTATTTATAATAGAAAAGATTGAGATGATTTCTTGAGATGCAGAAGGGTAGGTACATTACCGATGATCCCCACTATTCTAATTCAAAGGAATGATCACACATTGTTGGAGGCGAGAGGTAGGTACATTACCAATGACCACATTATTCACCTACAACTTTGTTTAAAAAAGAAATCGAAAATGAGATGGCAAGATGAACTGTATCAGCATCGTTGTCCACTGAATTTATGATCCAAAAAGATTCTGAGAGAAAAGAGGGAAGAAAGGGATCATGAAAGGGTTTATACCTATACATGCAGGTTTTTCAGGATTTGAGTCCATGTGTCCTTTGATCGATAATCTCAAGGTAAAGCCTACACATTATTTTTATGGAAAGAAATGAGAATCAGTAGAGGGTTGAGTCAAATTAGTAATTGTTGAGTTGCTGGTATAATGGATTTGGTTGTTATACTAGGATAAGGCATATAAAGTTTCTCTTTGGTTAGCATTATTCGATTTGGTTGCGATACAGTAGGGGTGATAGTTATGGTTATGTATTATGTGAGTCCCCGCTTTTCAAACATCTTTCACAGGCTACCCTTGTTTTACTTGAAGACAAGCAAAAGGTTAAGTCTGGGGGAGTTGAGTATACCTTATTATTTACCAGTTTAAGACTATCATATGGACCCTATTTGGAGTCTGCTATGTATGTCTAGATTATATTTTAGAGTGTTTTCAGGTCAACATACGATTTGGAGCAATGCAGCTTGTTAGGGCATTTAGATAAAATATCCAGTAGCTGTTCACGATCAACTAAGTCAGAGTCAAATTCAAGCATGACCATCGATCAACGATCAGCTAAGTCAGCTGGTTCTTAGATGTTGTAGTATGGTATAAGAGGCCGTAATCATGAAAAAGCACCTTACCTTAATCCATTATGTGTTCCAATAGGGATCTCCTTCACCCTTGGCTATAAAATTTCATTTGATTCATGTGTCCAACCTGGTTATGATGTAAGCCTAAGCTATCCAAGTCTCACAATATCCTTGGATCAAAGATGACGGGCGATCCAATAAGAGGGGTCGTTTTTACAATCGATCTAATCGACCTTAAAACCGGGTGGATGGAAGAGTTGATGATGATACGGGATAAAATGGTTTGCTGACTGATTCCACAATCAACCACGAAGTAGGATGCTTGATTCCACAAGAAAAACTAACTCGCAGATCACCTAGACTAGTGAATCCACACAAGGCTTGATGGTCCAATTTCCCACAAAGACACAAAGACTTTGAAGAAAAGAAACTAAGAAGTTTATTAGGCTTTTGGGTAAAACATTTGTGCCTTACAATGTGATATCTAATGAGCTTATACACTGCTCAGTACAAGGCCTAGAAAGCTAAAGAAAAACAGAAAACTTGCTTAAAATAAGAAAACTAGCCGTTAGGCTTTAAATGATAGAATCTCAGCCAAAAGGAAAATGTAATGAGTTTCTTGTATCTGGACAGCTTTGGGAAGATTCTAGGAGCCCTCGGAAGCTTCTGGTTGCTGAAAAAAATCTCCATATCCAAGCCAAGAGTAAAGATATATAGCCCTTGGGTTTGTTTGCAAATCGGGTGTAAAGATGGTAAGTATTGCCTCTTTGATTCCACGTAATCTCCTGCCTGCTGGTGCAAGTTAAGAGCGTGCCTGACTCATATTTACCTTTGGATGTGCCTCCTGAATGCATCAATATATCTCGTGATGTGATCCTGGAAAGCAAAGGAACTGAGGAGATGGTACATCTTTAAACAGCGCTTAAAGAAGTCAAAGAGAGAGATAAAGAACAACTTGAACCTGAGGAGACAAAGGACGAGGATCTAAATGTGCCACTTGGTCCAATGACTAGGGCTAAACAAGCAAGATTCCCGAAAGCTATTCACCAACTCTTATACACTATCCAGGGCAGTCTAGAGTGTGCTTATGCAACCACTCTGGTTGTGATTTAAGCCGTCTAAGACATTCATGAAGAGAGGTGTTGTGACTTACACTCTTTCGGTTTGGTTTTGTCCCATTGGGTTTTCCAAACAAGGTTTTTAATAGCTTGGACACAACATTTACACAAAAGCCTCTTGATGAAACAGTGCCCAAACTAAGCCAATTTTCTATCCTACTTTTTTGCAAGAAGAAACCAGGAGCCTTTTCTTATTTTCAGGCTTAAACTTAGTCTTTGTTTTAATTGTTTTGTGTGTTTCCACGAAGCTGTGCATGTACAGTCTTCTTCTCTTTATATTCTGGTCGAAAATACCTCAATAAGGCATCAAGCTCTTTTCTAAAACCCAAGTATTCTCTGATTCCTTTTTGATCATTGTTTGTCTTGTTTATGTTTTGATCTCGATTCTACATTTACAAGCAAGCCATGATAGTCTCGAAGCCATTCATCATCTCTTAGAAGTATCAAATCAATCCATTGCTTATTTCATCATCAAAATCGTTGGAGAGCATTCAGGAACGTGATCCTCTCACCTAGGATCATATCATCTCCTGTTCATCAATGTTTGGTTTGCAAACGATAAAAATATTGAGCTTCCAATAAGGCAAGTTAGGGCACCTCTGACTTGTAAATGGTATATCGCCTAAACCATTAATCCTTTTGGTATGAACCAATTCGCTGCGTGCTTTGGTTGAGTTGAGAATCTTTAGGAAGTGGTTTCACGGGAAAAATGCTCATGGCTGCCAAGATATGGTTATTTGAATGAGCTATGTCGTTGCTGGCTCCAATGTAGCTTGTATGGTTGATCTCATGAGTAGGGGGTCCAGCTAATGACTTTAGGTCCTCATCAGGTTATACTGAAAATTGTCACAACTAAAAGTTTAATAACATCTTCATATAAACTCTAGTTGGGATGATTCAACATTGAGGTTAATCGTTTGAGTTAACTACAGGGATAAAGTCTAAATTTGGCATAGTGGCAACTTTTGAGAGTGATATGCTCCCTATAAAGCAGAGAAGTCCTTACTGGGTCAAATGTGCCTAGAATGGTGACTGAGGTGCTTTTGGTCTTGGTTTTTGTAGTATTGTATAGGAGGACATAATCTTGAAACATAACCTTACCTTAATACATTTTTGTATTAATAGAGATCTTTTTCACCCTAAGCTATACAACAATTTCATTTGATTCATGTATCCAAACATGTTCTAATGTGGATCACTATAATTAATAGTTGAATAACTTCTTCATATAAATTTTGTTGGGGATTATTCAAGATCGAGGTTAATCGTTATTGAGTAAGCTACGAGGATAATGCAAAACTTTGGCATAATGACAACTTTCTAGAGTGATATTATCTCTATAAAGCAGACATATTCTTATCAGGTTTAATGTGTCAAGAATGGTGATTGAGATGTTGCTGGTTCTTGATTGTTGTATTATGGTATTGCATGACATAATAAGAAAATAAAACCTCACCTTTATCCATGTTCCAAAGGGATCTTCTTCACCCTTGGCTAGACCACAATTTCATTGGATTTATATCTCCAAACGGATGATGTTGGAAATCGCTCTAAACAAAAAGTTGAATAACTTCTTCATATAAACTCTGTTTGGGATGATTCAACATCCGGGTGAATCAACATTGAGTAAACTAACAGGAAAATTTTGAAATGTGGCGTAATGAAAATTTGTTAGAGTGATATGCTCCCTATAAAGCAGACATCTTGTCGGGTCAAATGTGCCTAGAATGGTGATTGATGAGTTTCTGGTTCTTGGTTGTTGTAGTATGGTATAAGAGGCTAAAATCATAGGAAAAAAAACACCTTACCTAATCTTTTTTTTTCCAATAGGGATCTCCTTCACCTTTGGGTATACCACAATGTCATTTGATTCATGTGTCCAAATAGGTTATACTGTGAATCGCCAAAACTAAAAATTGAATAACTTCTATATATGAACTCTGATTGGGATGATTCAACATCAAGGTCAATAGTTATTGAGTAAACTACCAAGATAATGCAGAAACTTGGCATAATGACAACTCTTTGGATTGATATGCTCGCTATAAAGCAGACATATCCTTATCGAGTTTAATGTGCCTAGAATGGGTGATTGAGGTGTTGCTGGTACTTGATTGTTGTATTATTGTATATGAAGACATAATAATAAAGCATCACCTCACCTTTATCCATTATGTCTTCCAAAAGGTTCTTCTTCACCCTTGGCTAGACCACAATTTCATTTGATTGATATGTCCAAACTGGGAATCGCCCAATAAAAAAGTTGAGTAACTTCTTCATATGGACTTCATTTTGGATTATTCAACATCCTGGTGA
Source organism: Moricandia arvensis (assembly GCA_905132765.1). Taxonomy (NCBI): domain Eukaryota; kingdom Viridiplantae; phylum Streptophyta; class Magnoliopsida; order Brassicales; family Brassicaceae; genus Moricandia; species Moricandia arvensis. The sequence continues at coordinate 38,027 of CAJHQP010005884.1, forward strand.
ATAGACATTGAGTAATATACCAGGAACAATGCGAAATGTGGCTTAAAGACAACTCGTTACAGTGATATACTACTTATAATGCAGACATATCCTTGTCAGGTCACATGTGCATTAAGTGGTTCCGCATCTCTTAAAAGTATCAAATAAATCCACTGCTTATTTCATCATCATAATCGTTGGAGAGCATTCAGGGACTTGATCCTCTCACCTAGTATCATATCATGTGGTATCAGAGAAGATCTCCATCATTAGGCTGTGTTTTCTAGTTCTGCAACTTTTAAACTTTTCGTATACTATAAGGGAATCTGTTCTAAAGTTCAAATCTTGTTTAAAACATGTTTATTAGGGTCTGATATACCTAGAAAAGTGCTGAACTTGTTAAATATCTTATCTTGTGAAATTGCAGAGAAAAGAATTAGGGTTCTTCATAAAATTGGGATCTGATTTTTTAGTTTTTAAAATTCCCATTGTTTTTCTGTTACTGTTAACATCTTTACTGGTTCAGTGTTTGGAACTTTTTCAGAAACCACGGGGAAAAAAGACAATCGGTAAAATGGAATGAATAAACTTTGTCTGGAAGCCTTCACTGCGCTGATGTCTGCTTTGATGAATCAGAAACTAGAAAACTTCAGAGTTGAGGTTGTCCATTCAGAACGTGAGAGAACTAGAAGGAGTCCAGATCAGTCTACCTCAGAAATATACTATAGTCATTCCAACAGAGCCAGTGGCACCATAAGAATGAGGTGTGAAAGAGAAGAAAAACCACAAAATGGTGATCCTCTAGGAGGGTTGAAATTGAATATTCCAGAGTTTAAAGGCATTGCTGATCCAGAAGAATATCTGCAATGGGAAAGAAAGATTGAACTTATGTTCAATTGCAAAGATTACACTCAAGAAAACAAACTGAATCTTGCTTTTACTGAGTTCAAATAGTATGCTCTGAGTTGTTGGGATAACCTCGTGACAGCAAGAAGAAGGGCATGACATTTCCCCGTAGAAAGCTGGAATCAAATGAAGGTAATCGTGAGGAAAAGATTTGTACCAAGCCATTGTAACAGAGAACTATATTTCAAGCTCAGAACACTGTCTCAAGGGAGTACATAGTTGAAGATTACTTCAAGAAATAGAGACTGTTATGCAGAGAGCTGATATACAAGAAGACAGAGAAGCAACCATGGCCTGATTCGTGGGAGGATTAAACTGAGACATCATGTACGAGCTTGAAGTTCATCATTATGTAGAAATGGAGTAACTTCTACACAAGGCAATAATATTTGAACAGCATCTAAAACTAGGAGTTACAAGTCTAGCTATGGGGCCAGCAAGCCACACTACCAGAAGAATGAAAACACTAGAGAGTCCAAACCATTCTCCAAGCCTAAATTGGAGGAACAGAGTATTAAAGGAAAGAGCCACTGCATCTAAAACCCGAGCCATAAAGTGTTAAAAGTGTAAAGGTTGTGGTCACTATGCCAGTAGCTGCTCCAACAAAAGGGTAATATTAATTAGAGAGAATGGAGAAATTGAATCAGAGGAAGAGGAACAATCTGAGTCTGAGGAAGTGAGAGTGGAAATGCCAGCCCATGGATGGCTACTTGTTAGAAGACAAACATTGAATCTGCAAACCAAGACTGTTGGAGATGAGAAAATAGAGAATCTATTTCATACTCGCTGTATGGTTCAAGGAAAAGTATGCAGTTTGGTTATAGATGGAGGAAGATGTACCAATGATGTGAGTGAAACCATGGCAGAGAAACTTGGTTTGAAGATCATGAAAAGACCAAACGCTTACAAGTTACATTGGCTTAATGAGGAGGGAGAGCTGGAGGTCAAACACCAAGTCCAGATACCATTGGAAATATGAGGATGAGATACTATGTGATGTATTACCAACGGATGCTGGACACATACTGCTTGGAAGACCTTGGCAATCCGACAGAAGAACCACTCATGATGGATTCACAAATAGATACTCGTTTGAATTCAAGGGAAAGAAGACTATCTTGGTTCCTTTAACACCACAAGAAGTTCATCTAGATCAGATAGCCTTGAAGAAAAACAAAGCTTCATCAGAATCAAAGGTCAACCAGCCTGCCAATCTGTTGCCCCAACCAAAGGGAAGTTCTTTACCTCACTTGCTGTTTGTATTTAAAAGAATGTTAGAACATAACAAGACCAGTGCAGGATCTTCCTAGCAAAATACAAATGCTTTTACAGGAATTCAAAGATGTATTCCCCGAAGAAGCTCCACAAGGACTACCACCTATCAGAGGAATAAAGCATCAAATTGATTTCATTCCAGGAGCCTCACTACCAAACAAACCAGCCTATAGAACCAACCCTGTGGAGACCAAATAATTACAACAACAAGTCACTTAGCTTATGGAAAAAGACATTCGTAAGAGCATGAGCCCATGTGCCGTTCCAGTCTTGCTTGTGCCAAAGAATTATGGAAGTTGGAGAATGGGTGTCGACTGCTGAGCCATCAATAATATCACTGTAAAGTATTGACATTGCATTCCTAGACTAGATGATATGCTTGATGAATTGCATGGCTCAATTATCTTTTCTAAGGATGATTTAAAGAGTGGGTATCACCAGATTAGGATGAAAGAGGATGGTTAGTGGAAAAGTGCCTTTAAAACGAAACAAGGGTATATGAATGGTAGGTAATGCCATTTGGGTTAACTATTGCACGTAGCACTTTCATGAGGTTAATGAAACATGTTGTTAGAGAATTTATAGGTCATTTGTGGTGGTTTTATTTTGAGAATATCCTGATTTACAGTAAGAATTTGGATGAACATGTTGAACATCTTAGAAAAAATCTTGAAGTGTTAGAACAGAATCCTTGTTTACTAATTTAAAGAATTGTACCTTTTTAACAGATAACATTGTCTTTCTATGCTATGTTATGAGTGCAGATGGTATCCAGGTCGATGAGGACATGATCAAAGCTATCAAGGAATGGCCATGTCCCAAAACAGTTGGAGAAGTAAGGAGCTTTCATGGCTTAGCAGGATTCTACATAAGATTTGTCAAAGATTTTAGCACCTTGGCTGCACCACTCACTGAAGTAATCAAAGAAAATGTGGGGATTTAAGTATGAACAAGCACATGAAGAAGCATCCAAACATTGAAAGAGAAACTTACCAAATCACTAGTTCATTCTCTCCATCATTTTTCTATGACATTTGAAATAGAATGTGATGCATCTGGTGTTGGTATAGGCGCTGTGCTTATGAAGGAGAAGAAACCAATAGCTTTCTTTAGTGAAAAACTTGGAGGGGCTACTCTGAATTATCCAGCGTATTGAAAAACAACTCTATGCGCTTATCAGTGCCTTGCAATCATGGCAACACTATCTCTGGCCTAAGGACTTTGTCATCCACACTGACCATGAGTCTCTCAAGTATTTCAAGGGTAAAAAAAACTAAACAAGAGACATGTTAGGTGGATTGAGTTCATTGAAACCTTTCCCTATGTGATCAAGTACAACAAAGGTAAGGAAAACATAGTTGCTGATGCACTATCTAGAAGGTATGTCCTCTTGTCCACTCTTGAAACAAAGTTACTTGGATTTGAACAAATCAAAAATCTATTACACCACTGATTTCTGATTTTAAGGAGATATATGCTTCTTGTGAAAAGTTTGGATGTGGTACGTACTTCAAGAGTGATGGGTTTCTCTTCTTGAAATAAACTAAGTGTGGCCTAACTCCTCTTTGAGAGATTTGTTTGGTCAAAGAAGCTCACGCAGGTGGACTTATGGGACATTTTGGCGTGGCTAAAACAATGAAAGTAAAGCAAGAACACTTTTTCTGGCCACACATGAGGAGAGATGTTGAGAAGACTTGTGGATGATGTGTAACTTGCAAACATGCTAAGTCCTAAATCCAAAAGCCACATTATGTACACTCCTTCACCCATTCCTTTGCATCCATGACATGACATTTCAATGGATTTTGTTGTTGGATTACAAAGAACGAAGACCGGAAAAGATTATGTGTTTGTTGTCGTTGATAGATTTCAAAATGGCTCATTTTATTCCCTGCCATAAGACTGATGATGTTGTGAATGTGCTAGTTTGTTCTTTAAGGATATTGTGAGACTTTGTGGAACCAAAATTTGGACTGTCGATTTTCGTTGATTTAGGAAGGGTAAGTAAACCTAGTTTCCCAGATGGTCCCAGATTTCTGCTAAGCCAAAACGTCAAGCAACTAAATAGTGAGAACAACACATATAACGATGATTAGTAAAGAAATAAGAGAACAAGAGGATCTTATTTCGAATATGTGTTTGAGCATCTACAAAAGGTAAAGCCTTAGCGGAAAGAGCCGCC
>CAJHQP010005885.1:0-42351 GCA_905132765.1 Moricandia arvensis
TATGAGAGCCTCAATGTCTGACTTGCGGATTAGAGAGTCCTCCTGGTTAAGCTGAGTAGATGTTCCAGCAATGTGAGAAGTGGAGTTCATGGCCCTCCCTCCATTCTGTTGATGCACCGGTTGAATGGTGGGCTGGACATTCTGATGAATAGCCTCAAGTTCTCTAGCCTGGTTGAATCTTGATGGAGGACGGAGGTGAGGATGAAGGATACAACACTGGTTCTTCATGTGGCCAACCTTCCTACAATGATCACAAGTCACTGACTTCTTCCTATCTTCTGGTTTGAAGAAGGCCTTGTTTGCAGCTACTATCTCAGCCTTGTTGGCTAAGTTGAGTTCTCCTTTTCCTCCAAACAGACCAACTGAGCCTTGTTCCTTATGGATTTGGGAGAACACCTCTTCTAGACTTGGTAGCTTATCAGCCCTCAGAATATGCTTAATGAGGTTGTTGTAAGCTGGTTTGAGAGTGAGGAGTAGACCAAACACTTTGTCTTGCTCACGCCTCTCATTCAGGGTAGTAGGGTCAGTGGTACATGTCCTCAACATCTCCAGCTCTGCCCAGAGAGCTCTGAACTTACCAAAGTGTTGGTTAAAGTCCATGTCTTCCTGGTTCAAGCAGTTGATAGCTTTCATCACTTCAAAGACCCTACTGAGGTTGGATATGTTACCATACACCTTCTGTAGTGTATCCCACAACTCCTTTGCGGTTTCACAGTAAGAGTAGGCCTCCATTATGGGACCATCAAGTGAGCTCTGGATGATATTCAGCACCATAAAGTCCTCTTGACTCCATTTGCCTTCATCTACCACCACAATCTCCTTTCCATCTTCTCCTCGGCTGGTTTGTTTTGGCGCGTCACCAGGAGTGATATGGGACCATAAACCTCTTCCACCAAGGGCATTCTTGATCAATCTTGACCATAGAAGGTAGTTCACTCCTTTAAGATTGACTGGAATCACCACTGCCTTGTTTTGCTCCATTTCGAGTTGCTATTATCCAGTGGGTAAAAGGGTGTTCTTGAGGGTTTTGAAAGAAAACTAGAAAGTATTTGGTTTCTGGATAAGAGTTTAGACAGAAAACAAATAGAAACAAGCTATCTCTCTATGTCTCAAGAAAATAAGAAGCAAACAAGATGAAGAACAGTTGAAGAACTCGCAAGAACAGAGCTATTATCCGCTGGATAAAAGGATGTTCTTCAAGAAACTCAAGAACTGATCGGTTGAAAAGAAAGAGTGAAGAGAATAGAGTAGTTTTGCAGAAGAAAAAATAGGTTTAGGAGCCAAATGGCTCTGATACCATGTAAGTTTTTGTTAAGAACAGAATGGAGAACACAAGAGAAAAGGGGAGTTTGATTCGAGAACAGGAGGAGAGAGAGAGAGAGAAGTGTTTGCACGAGAGAATAAGAGAGAATAGAGAAGGAGATTTTATTCCTTGCTTTGTGTAAACTGCATACAAGTAACTTAAATATGCAAGATGCCTTCTGTACACTTCTGAACGACAAAAGGAAATGAATAAAATAAAGATGCTCTAACCGAGGTTCTGTGGGTGAAAGTGACTTGTGCTGAACGGTCTGGTTGCAAGTGGAAGGGTTCAGCACATGTGACTTTAACTATAAACAAATCCTCTCCTTTGTCTCTTTGCTTCCCAACGGTTCACTCTTGTTTGAATATTCAAACTTGGCGAGTGGCTCTTCTTTTCCTTGCTTCTCAAGTTTCTTCTAGGTCACGGATGGGTGCCTTGTATGTCAAGTCATTCCGTACACTTGTACGGATTGCCTTGCCTCCCAAGTAAGCCCATCCTATTTATTTATTTGTCTTCTTTATTACCTAAGGTCAATAGAGCTTTCATGGACCCACAACCAAGACTGCTCTGAACAGTCTCTTTGCATAGACATGCCACTGCCTTGACCCGGTTAGATGATCCTTTGTTGAAGTCCTTTCACGGCTTGATACTGGACCATGGATCATGTACAGTTAGACTCCCCCTCAAGCTTAACTCCGAGACTATGGGAGGAGCTAAGCTTGTGAGATTAGTGTATACAGTTCCATGGTCTTAAGGAACCACCAGTCTTTACAAGACTTGATGTCCTAACCATTGTGAATCTTGGCTCTCTTCCTTATACCATGAACAAATGGTGTTTGAATCACCTTAAGAGCCCTCACAAGGTAGTCTCTCATTGTATGATAAACCACTCTACACTTCTTGTAGACTTTGGGACTGACACGTCCATGTGGTATCATGCAATGGCATTAGTATCTTGTCACCTTGGTTTGGTTTGTCACTATACTTCTTGTATACCTAACATCACCACAACTCAATGCAAGATTAGATCATCCCATTGGGACCAACCCAAGATTACACATCCGGTTTGATCACCAATGCCTCAACAAGCTCTGATCTTGAAACAAGCTAATCACAAAAACAAGATCAAGCATTTTTTCAATCACTAAAGTGCAATGTATGCTTTAAACAATACACTGACACTTTAGGCTTTAATTTCATGCAGCAATAGATGCAACAACTCAACAATACTATATGAATGCAATAGGTTCAATCCGAGAGCTACAAACTATGCTCACCATTTCCAATCAAAACCAATGATGCAAGCAACCTAGACAGCTTCTAAATGATGCAAGGCACACTGATGGATTAAACTAAGGCATTAGAACCAATATGCAACCAGATTGAACTTAGACAGAATGAGATATGCTTATGCAAAACAGATTATCAAAACCATGAAACAAGAGCTTAGACAACTTCTAAATGTTTCAAGACAACCATGATGGATAAGCTATGACAAAAGCGACCACGAACACACTACATGCAATAAACAAGCCAGGAGATCCTGGGACACAAACACCACTCAATGCACAACTAAACAAAGACACAAGCTCTTATTAAGGATTTAGGAGGTTTGCTTACAACCCAAGGAATCTGAGCTGATTCCTTGAACCTCCATGGACACGGCTCATCTGAACTTGGCAGGTTTGATATGTGGGTTAAGCACCCAACACCTCTCCTTGGTGTGTCCATCGCTCATGTAGTGTTCGCACTTAAGACCCCTCCTGTCCTCCCTCTTGTAAGTCGCCTTGTTGGACTGAGGATCAGCTTCAGCTTGTGAAGCATGGAGACGACTCTACTTTGCTTCAAACAACCCGTGTGAACCTTCCTCCTTTTGGACTTGGGAACACACCTCTTCAAGCGTGGGAAGCTTCTCAGACCTTAGGATATGCTTGATAAGGTCATTGAAGGAAGGAGTGAGGGTCAAGAGCAGACCAAACACCTTGTCTTGCTCTCTCCTTTCATTTAACACCTCAGGGTCAATAGATTGAGGTCTCAGCATCTCTAGTTCAGACCAAAGGGCTCTGAACTTTCCCATATGAACCGTGAACTCCTCATTCTCTTGGGACAGGTTGTTGATGGCTCTCTTGATTTCAAAGACTCGGCTGAGGTTAGAGATGTTACCATAGATCTTGTTTAAGCACTTGTTCTCTGATACCATGAAAGTTTTCAGAGAACAAGTGCTTGAGTGATGATGAACAAGGATGAAGATGATGCGGATGAGACTTGATGAGAATGAGAGAGAGACTGATGAAAGAGTAAGAGAGATTCGTGAGAGTATGTGAGAGATTGTGGTGCGGCCTGGATAGGTTTGTTCTCCACGGATCACTTGAAGGGGATGGATAGAGGGTTGATCAGGAGACTACTAGCACTCGGATCTGATGATGAACTGCTCTCCTTGGCGATGGTGATGCCTCAAAGATGTGTTGCTACTCAATGACACAAGATTACCTTGTATTGTCGTTGATGGATCACAAGGAATTCCTTCCTTTAGATGAAGATCAATGTTCCTTTTGCTGAACAGAGAAAGCAGAAGACGAGACAAGCAAAGTGCTTAAAAGATTTCGAGTTTATTGATTGAGTTTCAAGCTGCCTGCGGCGCTTGCTTAAATAGAAAGCTACATCTAACCCTAAACCTAAACCGAGATGGTTTTGGTTTTGTCTAACCCTAAACCTAAACCGAATTGAAATTGGTTTTGTCTAACCCTAACCCTAAACCCAATTGAAATTGGTTTACTACTCTGAATCGAAAATCCTAATCCTAACTGTCTTTGGTTTGCTGGTTCAATTTAAGTACAAATCGAAATCACATTAAACCAACATGCTGCTTCTTCACTCTTGATCGATTCCTCCTCTTGTCTCACGTGCTCAAGCAGAGCTAGCAAAGCTTGCCTCTGAGCTTTTGTCTTTAATCTTGTAATCGGTCCAACTGAGAAGATCAAGTCATCTTGAGCTGCATTCTGATCCATCTCTTCCTCTCCACTCATCCAGTCGGCTACATAGGGATCTACTTGTTCTAGTTCCTCCATCAGCTCCTGGATCTCTCCCTGGTAAGCCTCCTCTTCTGGTTCCTTGGCGTCTTGGCAATTGGATTGACTGGAGGTTGCATTTGACCCAATGGTGGTCACACCATCCCCTCCTCCTTTAAAAGGATTTGACCTCAAATCCGATTCATCTGCCACAAAAGGAATCAAGTCAGAAACGTTGAATGTTGAGCTAATGTTGTACTTACTGTGAGGGAATAAACTCACCTCCTGATTTAAGATCAGGTTAAGATTAGGGAAAGATAACGCGGGCTGAATCCCGTAAGGAACTTGAAGGATAAATGTGATTGTATTGATGATTCTGATAAAGGATTGGTTACAAAAGGTGCTTTAATAATGATTACAAAGATAGAAATGTTTAAGAGATAGTGTGTATAGATCGTGCTCCCTTTTTCTTGTTGTTCTTCCTCTTATATAGTTTTTAGCTTCATGTGATTGTTGGTTGATCGACTTCCGAGATTTCCTCCTCAGATTTAGGAATTCGCAACGAACTCTGCTTGACCGGGTCCTGCGCCTCCTCATCCGCAATTTGAGTAGTCTCCCTTAGGTTTTCGTATATGGGACCTGACCTCTTTATTGAGCATCCCTTCGTTCGTATTTTAAGTGGATCAGCTCCCGGTTCCAGGTTAGCTCCGTCCTCTCTTCTCGTTTAGGATTCAGGTCCCGGTGGACCTATTTCGGCCCATCGTCACCTCTAATTGTTTAGCTGAAACAGCTCCAGCTAACGGGCCGTATTTGGGCCCAACAGTTGCCCCCAGCTTCCGAGACTAGGTTTCCTATCTTGGAAGCTAGACCTAGGCGCCGCGCGATCTCAACACCCTTGTCGAGATAATGATTGCCTTTTTTTCTTTAAATTTCTTTTACAAAATATTCTTCTTAATCCGTCGGTTGTGATTGTGCTCAGCATTTTCGACGGTTTGGATTAACGGATTTCAAATACGTATCCCCCTTTTACCGAGGCTCGATGTGATATAAAGCTGCAGTTATTAACTGCAACTCTCTCCACTTCTCCACCCTTTCGGCTTCCAAGGTAACTTCCCCTCTCTCAAGTCTCTGAAAGCTCAGGTACTTTTGAGATCAATATGTTTAACCCATCGTTTTCTGGAGAATATGGATCTAACTTAGGTTTGATGGGTGTTGATTCAGCCCCAGTTGACATGGTTCCTGGGGGAACTGATGCTGAAACGATTATGGGGGATCCGACCAAGGAGATCGAGGCTGCTGAGGTGGAGGATGGTTCTAAGGAGCGCGAATGAACGAGAGCTTCGAGCTCTTTTTAATTTTCTGTTATGTTTCTGTTAAACTCTTGCCCTCGGGGCTTTTGGTTGTTTTAAACTTATGGCCTGAGGAGGTCTTTAAACCTTTTCGTCGTATTTTCAGACCTAGTAGCCTGAGGAGGCCTTTAAACCTTTATCTCGTTTTTACTTCAACTTGTCTTGATTCGTAGTAAAGGATTTGGGGTCAAATGTATATCTTGCCCCCAAATATGGTGAAGTTGTTCTTGACTTGTAGAACTTAGTTTTTTGAGGATTTTAGGACCTTTGTTTCGGATTTGTTATAATCTGGATTAGTCTTATTAGGGTTTTAAGACCTTTGGTTTAGATTCATCGAAACCTAAACCTTTTGTTAGGATTTTGAGAGCTTAGGTTCAGATTCGAGGGAGTCTAAGGCGGTTGTTAGGATTTTAAGACCTTAGGTTCAGTTCCATCGAGACCTAAACCTCTTGTTAGGATTTTGAGACCTTAGGTTCAGGTCCATCGAGACCTAAACCTCTTGTTAGGATTTTGAGACCTCAGGTTTAGGTTCGCGGAGACCTAAACCTATTGTTAGGATTTTAAGACCTTGGGTTGAGGTTGTCGGGAACCTGAATTTCGATTAGTAGGATTTCAAGACCTTAGGTTGAGGTTCTTGGGAACCTGATTTAGTTTTAAGGATTTAAAGACCTTAGGTCGAGGTTCTCGGGAACCTGATTTATTTTTAAGGATTTTAAGACCTTAGGTTGAGGTTCTCGGGAACCTGATTTAGTTTTAAGGATTTAAAGACCTTAAGTCGAGGTTCTCGGGAACCTGATTTATTTTTAAGGATTTTAAGACCTTAGGTTGAGGTTCTCGGGAACCTGATTTGGTTTGGAGGATTTTAAGACCTTTGAATTTGTTTGCTGTGCTAACCATCTGAGATGTCGAAGATAATTTATTGACTAATTACGTGGAATACGCTATGCTACAACAAATACACAATTGCTGAGGTTACATGTTTTAATCAAACAATGCCCCCTCTGGATATGATAGAAAAGATGCTGAAATAGGATTGGGGCTGCACTCATGACGGAGTTGCCTACGTACCCGGTCAAGGGATCAAGCCTAACGTAGTTCAGGTAATTTAGGTACCTAGTGGTAGTACTTCTTGAGATTGAATGCATTCCACGATCGAATCTCGGGTACCCCGGTTCGTACTTTTTCAAGTTTGTAGACGCCAGGTCGTACGACATGGATGATCCGATAGGGACCTTCCCAGTTTGTTCCCAGCTTTCCAGCTTTTGGTTCTTTGGTACCATTGAAGACCTTCCTCAGTACTAGGTCACCAACGGCGAATTGTCGGATTCTGACCTTGGAGTTATAATGTCGGGCCATCGCTTGCTGATAATTTTGAATACGAAGCAAAGCTTTGTCTCGTCGTTCCTCGATCAGATCAAGGTTATCTGACAGGAGTTCATTGTTGATTTCGGGATTAGCCGTACAGAGCTCTCGGCGGAGACTCCCAGTTATAGTTTCAGCGGGGACGACAGCTTCCATCCCGTAGGCTAGAGAGAAAGGAGTTTCCTCAGTGGCCCTTCTGGGGGTGGTTCGACATGCCCAAAGTACTTCCGGTAATTTTTCTGACCAGTTGGCCTTACTGGCTCCTAGGCGTTTCTTGAGGTTTGCTAGGACTGATTTATTAGCAGCCTCTGCCTGGCCGTTCCCTTGAGGGTATCGAGGTGTCGACATGGTGAGGCGGATGTTCCACTTATCACAGAATGTTTTGAAGTCATTGGAGATAAATTGTCCTCCATTATCAGTTACGATTTCGTATGGGACACCGTGGCGGCAGATGATGTCTCTCCATATGAGTCGTTCGGTTTCGACCCTAGTTACTTGTTGGAAAGCTTCGGCCTCTATCCATTTGGTGAAATAATCAGTTAGGACTAGCACGTAGCGTAGCTTCTGTTGCCCTTTTCCTGATTTCACCAGTGGCTCTATGATGTCCATGGACCATCTCATGAATGGGTATGGCGCGGAAATCGAGGACAATTTTTCGGTAGGTTGGTGTATAATCGGCGCATGCCTTTGGCATTTGTCACATTGTGAGAATAGATTTCGCAGTCAGCGATGATGGTAGGCCAGAAATAGCCTTGTCTTTTTATTCGGGTGGCTAATGCTCTACCGCCAGCGTGGTTTCCACAGGAACCATCGTGCATCTCTTTCATGAGTTGGATGGCGTCGAGACCGTGGATGCATTTAGGCAAGGTCCCGACACGCTTCTTTTGTAAAGGGATGATCCCGTTATGCAGTATCTTGCGCTTATCGCTTTAAGTTTTCGAGCCTCCCATTTCTGGGGGGGGACCTTGCCCTCCGAAATATACTGCATAATCGGTGTTCTCCAATCTTCCCTTCTCATGATTTTGTCGTGAAGAGATATGGGAGGTTCTTGTTCAAGTTCAGGTTCCCGAGGGTTTGGATCCTGAGAAATATCTTCAGGTCCGTTATTGTTGTCAGGAGTATGGATTGTGCCCCCGGAGGTATCTCCAAGGTTGGAAGGATTTCCAGTTTTGGAGATATCGGCTGTATAGACGAGTGAGTCTGAAGTCTGGATCGTGCCCCCGGAGGTGTATTTTTTTTAATTTGCGAGTTTTGATTTTCGGGAACCAGAATGTCGTGATGACTTGGTCTGTCATTGTTTTGGGATAGTTATCCTCTGTCGGCTTACTGTCGATTTCAGCTTTAGTAGCTATGTAAATGCTGGGTTTTTCGATACCTTCCACAGGTATAATCCGTTTTACAAGGGGGTCTGATGTAGAAGCCAAGGCTGCTAACGCGTCTGCTGAGGAGTTCTCTCCTCGTGGGATTCTTGTTAGCTCAAACTTGGCCAATTGCTTGGTAAGGCTTTGGACGACTTCAAGGTATGCCTCCATTCTTTCATCCCTTGTTTCGTATTCGCCATGGAACTGGCTAGCTACCAGCTGTGAATCGGTGTAAGCGTTTAGTTCTTGGATTCCGAGGCTTAGAGCAAGTTTTAATCCTGCGATTAGTGCTTCATACTCAGCTTCGTTGTTTGAAGCACTGAATCCGAGCCTGTATGATTGTTCGATGGTTTCTCCGGCTGACGAAGTCAGTCTGAGACCGATTCTGGAGCCTTGTTTTGACGAGGCTCCGTCGACATATAGGCTCCATTTTGGGGATTCTATTTCGAGATCGAGCTGTTCGGATGCTAGCTCGATGACGAAATCGGCGAGGACCTGAGCTTTCGCAGCTGCTCGAGGTCTATACTCGATATCGTATTCACTCAGCTCTATGGCCCATTTGGCTAACCGTCCTGATTGACTAGGACTGTGTAAAATCGTACGTAGTGGCTGCGAAGTCATTACGATGATCGAGTGCGATTGGAAATAAGGTCGTAGTTTCTTGGCGGCTGTTACTACAGCCAGAGCTAATTTTTCCATTACAGGGTATCTTGTTTCAGCGTCTATTAAGCTTTTGCTGGTATAGTAGACGGGTCTTTGTTCGTTTTGCTCTTCTCGTACTAGTACTCCGCTCGCTGCAGCGGCTGACACGGCGATGTACAAGTATAGCGGTTCCCCTGTTACAGGTTTGGACAGGATTGGAGGTTCGGTGAGGTAAGCTTTTAATTGTTTAAATGCTTCCTCGCACTTCTCGTCCCACAGGAATTTCTTATTATTTTTAAGGAGTTTATAGAACGGGAGGCATTTATCGGTAGATCTGGATATGAATCGATTTAGCGCAGCGATTCGTCCAGTTAGCCTTTGCACTTCTCTGGTTGTCTTAGGTGATGGCATTTCCAGAAAGGTAGCTATCTGTTTTGGGTTGGCCTCAATGCCTCTTTCGGTTACGAGATAGCCAAGGAATTCCCCCGAAGGTACCCCGAATGTACATTTCGCGGGATTGAGCTTCATATCATATTTGTTAAGGATATCGAAGCATTCTTTTAGGTGCGAAATGTGGTTTTCGCCAGCCGATGACTTAACCAGCATATCGTCGATGTAAAATTCCATTGTTTTCCCGAGTTGTCCAGCAAACATCTTGTTCACAACCCTTTGGTAGGTAGCTCCCGCGTTCTTTAGGCCGAACGGCATGACCTTGTAACAATAGGTTCCCCGTTCGGTTATAAACGCAGTTTTTTCTTGATCTTCGGGATCCATCATGATCTGATTGTATCCTGAGAAGGCGTCCATAAAAGATAAAAGCTTGTGGCCGGCTGTAGCTTCAACCAATCGATCGATATGAGGTAAGGGGAAGCTGTCTTTAGGACAGGCCTTGTTTAGGTCAGTAAAATCTACGCAGATCCTCCATTTCCCATTTTTCTTTTTTACCACCACCGGGTTAGCTAGCCAGTCGGGGTATTGGACCTCTCGAATGGACCCAGCTTTTGTTAGTCGGTCAACTTCGTCATTTACGGCTTGGGCTTTTTCTGGGCCTAGCTTGCGACGTTTTTGCTTGATCGGTTTGAAAGTTTGGTCTACATTGAGCTTATGAGTGGTGACGCTTGCGTCTATTCCCTTCATGTCGCTGATAGCCCATGCAAAGGTTCCCACATTACCTTTTAGGAAGTCTATGAGTTCCCTTTTAGTTTCAAGTGGGAGCTCTGAACCGATGCTCACGCGTTTCTCGGGATCCGAGTCGTCAATGCAAACTTGTTCGGTTAGGTTCCTAGGGGGACCTCGAATATTCTGTTGCATTTCTCGGCCTTCCCGGACCTGTAATTGCTATTGGGGTGACTCTTTGAGGATTCCGAATCCTCCCAAGTAACAGATCCTGGAGATCTTCTGGCTACCCCGTACGGTAGTTATTCCGTCAGGTGTTGGAAATTTCACGCATTGGTGATACGTGGAGGCTACTGCCTTCATCTTATGGATCCAGGGTCTTCCTAGGATCTCATGGAATGGAGAGGGCTTATCGATGACCACGAAATTGGTCATTTTCATGATCCCTCCAGCTATGACCGGGAGCTTGATAGTTCCCAACGGGGTGACTGTTTCCCCGGAGAAGCCTACGAGGTTAGCTTTCTGACCAATAATTTCATAGTCATCTATTTACATTCCTTTCAGGGCGTTATAGAAGATAAGGTCGACCGAGCTTCCGGTGTCAATCATTAGTTTAGGTACCTCGTAACCTGCTATGTTCAGGGTGACGATTAGGGCGTCATCGTGAGGTGTGTCGAGATCTGATGTCTCGCTTTCCCAGAAAGAAATCTTAGTATTGGATTCGGGATTGGGAGGCTTAGACTGAGTATTAGAAATAGCCTTCCGCACATGACTCTTGATTGAATTAACTGAGTCTCGACATATGTCGGAGCCTCCGAGGATATAATCCACTCTCGGGCTGGGGCTCGAATGAGGCGGTGGTTTGCTCATGAGGGCCTCGATTTGTAGACTCTTCCCTTGGGGAAATTTCCCAAGAATCATGTCAACTCTTTTCTTGGGAGCTGGCGGTGGCGAGTCTGTCTCCTTCTCAGGTGACCTTTCACGTTTTGGAGAGGTGTCTCTAGGACCTCTTTTCTGGTGAGGAAGTGGTTTTTTGAGTTCCACGTTTTTTAGTTCCCCAGCTACGAATTTAACTGCCAATTGTCGTTGGAGGTCCCAGCATTCCTCGGTTGAATGTCCTTTTCGATCATGGTACGAGCAGTGTTTGTTCTCGTCGTAGCATTTTGACCAGGGGGTTTTGCTTGTTGCGGCAACGGGTTTTTCCTGTTGGACTTCCTCGACAGCATAAGAATGTTCTCCCTGGGTCTGATTGTTTCAGGAGTTCCCGCTTCTAGAGGGTCCTTTTGCTTCCGGGGTTTCGCCTTTCGGGTGATTCTGGGATTTCTTATGGATTTTATCCAACGCAGCTGTTTCCTCCTCCAAAGTAACGTATCTTGATGCTTTGTGAAGAGCATCATCGATAGTTGGGGGAGGGTTAAGCGTTAGCTCGGACCAGAATTCCGATTTGTACCAGAGGCCTCTTCTAAGGGCTTCGATGGCAACTTGATCGTTGGGGTTCGAGAGCTTAGTTCGGACCGCTCTGAATTTCTCGATGTAGGTTCGTAATGAATCTCCCATTCCTTGCCTGATTTTCCAGAGGTCAGCCTCGGAAGCTTGCTTGAGGATATGGGTTGAGTATTGCTTCATGAAAGCGTTGGTGAGCTGGTCGAAGTTATCTATTGAGTTCGGCTCGAGGCTTGAAAACCATTTGAGGGCTGTTCCGACCAGGTTCTCAGCAAAAGTCCTGCAGTAACCTGCTTCGCATTCTTCTCTTGTGAAGTGAGCTTTCACTATAGCTAAGCGGAAGGCTCTTAAATGAGCCTTTGGGTCCGAGGTCCCGTTATATTCAGGGATCTTAATTTTTCGGGTATCTCTTATGTGAAAGTTAGCGATTTTGTTTGTGAATGGGGTTCCACGGGTTTCCTCGATCAAGCTCTCGATTTCGGGAGCTGAGCTCGTTGCTTTGTGTACTTGAGCGTTCAACTTCTGGAGAGCTGCGTGAGTTTGCTCCATGTACCGGCGGATAGCCTCAGGCCCTTCTAGGGGAAGGACGGTTGGGTCGTCGAGATGAATTTGATGAGGAAATTCTTGATGGAGTCGAGCGTCGTCGTTTTCCCAAGCGTTAGGTAAGCTAAATGGCTCGCTAACTCTGGGGCCACTTCGAGGGACGCGACCAGGGGGGTGAGCTGTAGGATGGCTGTCTCGATTAGGGACTTCGTTCCCGTTTTGGTGAGCTGAAGCCGGTGTTGTCCCCCTGGGAGGGAAAAGCATTCCTTCTCCAGACCTGAAAACTGGTGGTGGAGGCGGTAATCGCGTGCTCTGTTCGTGAACCCTATTGGGTGCAGAGCTTGTCGTTGCTACATTATTTCCCATAGCGCTAATTACAGGTGGACTGAATACTGGGGTTGTCCCAGTATGAGGTGTCGGGGGAACATGCTCTTGCCCATCACGAGCAGTGCTGTTTGGGGAAAAATCCAGGCGTCCGCGAGGGAAGGTAGATTCGGTCAGTCGGTCTCGGAAGGTGACTCCCGATCCTTGTCGTTGTGACAGATGAGTCGTCTCGGTTAGAGATCTAGTCTCTTCCTCGAACCGTTGTTGTCGAGCAGTTAGCTGCTGCAACGAGCGCTCATTATCCTGAGCTCTTTCTACCAGTTGTACCATCATTCGACGTATCTCAGATAGCTGAGCCTCCGAATGATTCTGAACGGGTTGACGCTGCGGGTTTTCGGGGTGTGTGACCCCCGAGTTGTTCCCTCCGGAAGACCTTGGGTTGGTTATTCCTGTTTGGTCCGGTTGAGCGTTGGCCGGAGGCTGTTGCTCGGACCGGTGATCGGCGGATCGAGGTTCTGGATTCTGGGGATCCGAATCTCTCCTGTTTGGTGAGCCGTCGATCTGGATCATGGGATCAGGGATAGATGGGCTCGTGGCCTGGTTGGATGGATTCATTCTCAAGTTACGGAGTAAGGGATTCGATTATCTCGTCCCCACAGACGGCGCCAATTGTGAGGGAATAAACTCACCTCCTGATTTAAGATCAGGTTAAGATTAGGGAAAGATAACGCGGGCTGAATCCCGTAAGAACTTGAAGGATAAATGTGATTGTATTGATGATTCTGATAAAGGATTGGTTACAAAAGGTGCTTTAATAATGATTACAAAGATAGAAATGTTTAAGAGATAGTGTGTATAGATCGTGCCCCCTTTTTCTTGTTGTTCTTCCTCTTATATAGTTTTTAGCTTCATGTGATTGTTGGTTGATCGACTTCCGAGATTTCCTCCTCAGATTTAGGAATTCGCAACGAACTCTGCTTGACCGGGTCCTGCGCCTCCTCATCCGCGATTTGAGTAGTCTCCCTTAGGTTTTCTTATATGGGACCTGACCTCTTTATTGAGCATCCCTTCGTTCGTATTTTAAGTGGATCAGCTCCCGGTTCCAGGTTAGCTCCGTCCTCTCTTCTCGTTTATGATTCAGGTCCCGGTGGACCTATTTCGGCCCATTGTCACCTCTAATTGTTTAGCTGAAACAGCTCCAGCTAGTGGGCCGTATTTGGGCCCAACACTTACCTTCGAGATCAATCTGATAAGCATTGTTGTTGATCCTCTTGAGTACTTTGAATGGGCCATCTGTCCTTCGCTTCAGCTTGGACTTTCTCTCATTAGGAAACCTTTCCTTCCTGAGATGGATCCACACAAGATCACCTGGTTCTAGCACCAACTCTCTCCTGCCTTTGTTCTTCTTTCTTGCATACATTTTGGTGCGGTCCTCTATGTTTCTCCTGACCTGTTCATGCAAAGATCTAACAAACTCGGCCTTCTTCTGACCATCAAGGTTAGTCTGCTCTTTCAAAGGTAAAGCCAACAAGTCTAATGGAGAGAAGGGATTGAATCCATAGACGGCTTGAAAAGGGGTGAGCTTAGTGGCTGAATGCATTGACCTATTGTATGCAAACTCTACATGCGGCAAACAATCCTCCCAAGTCCTAATGTTCTTTTTGATGATAGCACGCAAGAGGGTAGACAATGTCCTATTGACAGTCTCAGTTTGCCCATCAGTTTGTGGATGACAAGTGGTTGAGAATAGCAATCTAGTTCCTAGTTTCCCCCACAATGTTTTCCAGAAATAGCTAAGGAACTTAGAGTCCCTATCAGAAACTATGGTCGTGGGCATTCCATGCAACCTAACAACCTCTCTAAAGAATAGATCAGCCAATAAGGATGCATCATCAGTCTTATGGCAAGGTATGAAATGTGCCATCTTGGAAAACCTATCAACCACCACAAAGATGCTATCTCTACCCTTTCTAGTTCTAGTCAGTCCCAAAACAAAGTCCATAGAGATATCAACCCAAGGTTCAGTAGGGATAGGGAGTGGAGTATACAAACCTGTTGGTTGCACCTTGGACTTGGCTTGTTTGCACACGACACACCTTGAGCACACCTTCTCCACTTCTTTCTTCATGTTAGGGCAATAGAAGTGTTCCTGCAAGGTAGACAGTGTCTTGGCTACGCCAAAGTATCCCATCAACCCTCCTCCATGAGCTTCCCTAACATAAAGTTCCCTCAAAGAACCACAAGGCACACACAGGCGGTTATCATAGAAAAGAAACCCTTTCACTTGATAGAACTTTCCACTAGCATGTTTCTCAGTGTTTCTAAAAACTTCCTGAAACTCTGGATCATCAGCATAACAAGACTTAAGGTGTTCAAATCCCAAAAGCTTTGTTTCCATAGAAGATAGTAGAACATACCTTCTTGAGAGTGCATCAGCCACTACATTCTCCTTACCTTGCTTGTACTGGATGACATAAGGGAATGTCTCAATGAACTCAACCCACCTAGCATGCCTCTTGTTCAGCTTCTGTTGCCCTTTGAGATGCTTAAGAGATTCATGATCTGTATGGATCACAAACTCTTTAGGCCAAAGGTAGTGCTGCCACGTTTGTAGAGCTCTCACCAAGGCATACAGCTCCTTGTCATAGGTTGGGTAGTTCAATGTGGCGCCTCCAAGCTTCTCACTGAAGTAAGCTATAGGCCTCTTTTCTTGCATCAGCACGGCTCCAATTCCCACTCCAGATGCATCACACTCTATCTCAAAAGTTTTAAGAAAGTCAGGGAGTACAAGTAAAGGAGCACTGGTTAACTTCCCTTTTAGCAACTGAAATGCATCTTCCTGAGCTTGCCCCCATGCGAATCCCACATTCTTCTTGATGACTTTAGTGAGTGGGGCAGCAATGGTGCCGAAGTCTTTCACAAACCTCCTGTAGAAGCCAGCAAGTCCATGAAAACTTCTGACTTCTCCAATGGTTTTAGGAGTCGGCCACTCCTTGATAGCTTTCACCTTCTCTTCATCATCCTGTATGCCCTGTGATGTAACAACAAAACCTAGAAAGACAAGGTTATCTGTTCCAAATGAGCACTTCTTGTAGTTACCATACAGATTCTCTTTCCTAAGCACATCTAAAACCTGTCTCAAGTGCTCAACATGTTCTTTCATGGTCTTGCTATAAATGAGAATATCATCAAAGTAAACAACCAAATGGCATAACAAGCCACTCATACAATCCTATAAGAGCTCTCAAGACATGGTTCATCAACCTCATGAAAGTGCTAGGTGCGTTAGTAAGACCAAATGGCATAACAAGCCACTCATACAATCCTAACTTAGTCTTAAAAGCAGTTTTCCACTCATCTCCTTCTTTCATTCTAATCTGGTGGTAACCACTCTTTAAGTCAACCTTAGAAAAGACACATGAACCGTGTAACTCATCTAACATGTCATCTAAGCAAGGGATAGGATGTCTATACTTAACTGTGATGTTGTTGATGGCTCGGCAATCCACACACATGCGCCAGCTTCCATCCTTCTTGGGTACAAGTAGAACAGGTACAGCACAAGGACTCATGCTCTCTCTGATGTGGCCTTTGTCCAAGAGATCATTGACTTGTTTCTGAAGCTCCTTGGTCTCAACATGATTGGTCCTGTATGCTGGACGGTTTGGGAGTGAAGCTCCTGGTACAAAGTCAATTTGGTGCTCAATGCCTCTGATGGGTGGCAAACCAATTGGATTATCTTCTGGAAAGACATCCCTATACTCCTGCAAAAGATACTCAATCTCTTTTGGAATAATAGGTTCATGATTAGCCCCGGTGGTTAGTAACTCTTTGAACAAAACAAGGATCATGGGCTGTTGAGTGTTCAATGCCTCCTTGATCTCTTTAGAAGAAGCAAAAAGGTTATGAGTACTTACCTTGGCTGTGTCCTCCTTGAGTGAAGCTGAAACTGTGGTCTTAGCTTCTTCTCTTCTCAGCTTGAGTTGCTCCTGATCTTGATGCACTTCTTGTGGAGTCAATGGCACCAGAGTGATGTTTCTTTCCTTGTGGACAAAGGAATGCCTATTCGTGTAGCCATCATGCACTGCCCTCTTGTCGTATTGCCATGGGCGGCCCAGAAATATGTGACTAGCCTCCATAGTAGGACATCACAAGTGATCTCATCCTGGTATCTCCCAATGGTCAGGGGCACCATCACTTGTTTGGTTACTCGCATTTCACCCTCTTCACTTAGCCACTGGAGTGTGTATGGCTTGGGGTGATCGCGGACAGTAAGGCTCAGCTTGTCCACTAGTGTCTCACTTGCCACGTTTGAGCAGCTCCCTCCATCAATGATCAAGCTACACACCTTGTCTAGGACTAAACACCTGGTGTGAAACAAGTTCTCTCTCTGTTCATGTTCTTTCGCCTTTGGTTGAACATTGAGAGTCCTCCTGGTGACTAAAAGTTCTCCCTTGACAGGGTAATCCACATCCTCCTAAGATAACTCCTCTTCATCCTCCGAGACTACATCTCCATTGTCGAGCATGATCATGATCTTCTTGTTGGTACACTCATTAGCATAGTGTCCAAAGCCATGACACTTAAAGCATTTGACATTCCGGGACCTAGCAGGTGTTGCTGGCCCTTTGCCCTTGTCATCACGCGTGGAACCTACTGCTGAGGTTCCTTCTTTAGGCTTAGATAAGGATTTGTCATCCTTTGAGTAGGTTGGCTTTGAAGCAGATCCGAATTGGGACTTGGCAGTGCTTCTTCTTTTGTTTTGTTGCTCAATCAGTATGGCTTTGTGCAACAACTCATCCATGTCCTCATAATCTTGTAGCTCCAGTCTATCTTGGATTTCCCGGTTGAGTCCTCCTTGGAATCTAGCCATGGTTGCTTCAGTATCCTCCACCACTTCAGCCTTCATGATGAGTGTCTCCAACTCCTGGTGATAGTCCTCTACACTCTTTGTGCCTTGAGAAAGTCTTCTCAATCTCTGGTGAAGGTCTCGTCCATAGTGAGCAGGGACAAACCTCTTCTTCATCAAGGTTTTCATCTCAAACCAGGAGGTGATTTGGGGTTCTCCATTGCGCCTCCTTGTTGTTGCAATCTGTGTTGGAATTCATGAGTGTTTATCTCATGTAAGGATTGATTCATTCAACTTGTGACTGAATCCCCTTCAACCATACAACAGGAACTCACTATTCAAGTTCAGAGGCAACCAACTTGTGGTTGAATCTTCATACACAACTTACTATATAACCAAGAATCCTAGACAGTAAACTGGTTATATGAAGCAGAAACTCTCTAGTATGAATCTATCTTTGAGAAGTAACACAACACTTAGAGATTGTGTACTTAGATGAATAGGATTTAGAATCAGTAATCTAGAGTTTAAGACAATAGATAAAGAAGAGTTTAGAGTGAGTTTGACAAGTATTAGGCTGCCTTAAGAGAGAAAGAGCTAAGGCAGCCTCTAAACCATAATACTTAACTCCTTACATTGTGAATATTGTTTAGACACAAGCAAGGAGAGAGAGCACACGAAATTAGAGAGAGAAACTTGTCTATTGATTCTGGTTAAATGTTACAAGTGATGGAGAAGCCTTTAAATAGGTAATACACATGATTAAACAATTACTAAAACATGAAAACATAAACACATAATTCTTTAGAGAATGAGAAGAGGCCAAAGGGGATACAGCCAAGGTCTGGCTCGTCCAGGAAGAGAAGAAAGGGACAGGAGGCAGGGTGTGGTCTCCATGGTGATAGTGACAGGTCTGCTACAACTCCTTATGCACCCATGTGACTTTTCTCTGCCTAATTCAAACCAGATCCTTCCATTTGAATTCAAACTGATTAGCCTATGTTTTCTGGAGCTTAGCAACGTCCCTTCAGCCTTCCCACTTCTTTTCTTGCCTTTCAAGATAAGTTAGGTCAAGATGATTGCTTGTGGAGCAAGTTTGTATGGACAGAACCAAATTGGCTTCTCTTGATGAACTCTCTTTAAATCATCAACCAGCTTCTTCGTCTGGTCATTCCTTTCTTTATTTTAACACTCCCCCTCAAGCTTGACCATAGGAGATCCTTGGGCAAGCTTGGAACTGAGAGCACTTGCCTCATTAAAAACCTAAGTATGGAAAACCTCTTGGGATAAAACCATACTTAGGGAAAAAGAGTGCAACCACCCTCAGCGTAGGGATTGGCCAGTGGGTTTATGAGTCTTATGATCAATTTTAAGGACTCATAAAACCTGGATCATTGCCTTACTTCAATGGCAAGCAGGCACCAATGCCTTCCTTGCTTCACACTCAAAACTGCTTAGAACTCTCCATGTGGCTGGTTCTTTGTCTCCCCCTTTCTTCTGACATCCTGCCATCATCAAAGGGTTTAATCCACGACAAGACTCTTCTCATGAGCTCCAAGTACCTGATTCAAACAATGCACACACACTTGCATCAATTCTCAAGGGGCAAACCTATTTAAACAAGAATAAGTATAGTTTAGGTACTTCCCTTGCATAAGAAGATGGACACTGGCTTCTCATATTAACACCCCTCCTCAAGCTTGACCTGATAATGAGAGTATGTGGTCAAGATGACAGCCAGTTATGATCACCAATCCCCTGAGACCACAACCCTCTTGGCTTGAATTGTGGTCTTTTCTCTTGAGTGTACTTCCTGTCCACCCTCTTGGCATCAGGTAAGTCACTTCTGAGCAATCTCTCCACTGCTCCATTCATCCTCTCAACCATCTTGGGAGTTAATGGACACAATCAGTGTCCAAAGTGTTGATGGGCAGTGGGCAATCTCCATGGTCAGGAATATACATCATGTGTAGGCTCTGATCAGCATGGGCAGCCTGTCAACAAACACTAAGACAAGAATCAGTAGACAACAAGAGATCAGATCATGGGATTTCACCAAGTCTGATCTTTAAAACACATTTCAAACAAGCAATGGACAGATATCTTCATGATTCTATCCTAGCAACACTCTCTGAATCCTAATCAACAAGACTAAGCATTCAGGCAAAAACACAATCAGTTTTCCTAAGGACAGAAGCAAGACTATTCTTTCAAGACAGCTTAACTTTAAGACAGTTTAACAACCTTAGGCATATTCTAAACAAGATTGTGAGAATAGAGATTTAAGTAACCAGAGAGTATAAGTAACCAGAGAATAAGAAGAGAGTAGAGAATGATGTAACCAGAGTATTAGTAGCAATAGAATGGGAGAATGATGGAGAATAAGTAACCTGGAGAATTAGAGTATGAGAGAATAGAGAATAGAAAAAGAGAATTTTCTCAAGAGTTCTGATGGACAGAGTTTTGCTCTGTTTTCTTGACTTTTGCGAAAGCATTGACAGCCAGGAGCATCCAATACTCATCAAGAGTTTGGTTCCTTTGTAGCTGAAACAAAATAGATCATTGGACAATCAATTTATCCACTTGCCTTAGACTTGTGCCACTGGAATAACTCATGAACTGATGTTTTCCAGGGCTTTCAATCAGAGAACCATCAGAATAACACATGAACAAGTGATTTCTGTGGCTTAGACAACAATGAAACCAATGGATCAAAACAGTTTGTCCACTGGTCAAAGAGATGCTCCATTAAGAGAGAGCTATTATCCAATGGATAAAGCATAATGGTGAAGCATTTTCGAAATCTCTCTCTTCCTCAAGCTTGATTTAAGATACTAACAAGTACTGACCAAGCTAACCCTATACCAGAGTGGGATAGAAAGGATTTATTAAAAAAACAGAGAGAAAAGAGATGAGTTTGATCCCAAAGAAGAGCAACAAGGCTCTGATACCATGTTGGAATTCATGAGTGTTTGTCTCATGTAAGGATTGATTCATTCAACTTGTGACTGAATCCCCTTCAACCATACAACAGGAACTCACTATTCAAGATCAGAGGCAACCAACTTGTGGTTGAATCCTCATACACAACTTACTATATAACCAAGAATCCTAGACAGTAAACTTGTTATATGAAGCAGAAACTCTCTAGTATGAATCTATCTTTGAAAAGTAACACAACACTTAGAGATTGTGTACTTAGATGAATAGGATTTAGAATCAGTAACCTAGAGTTTAAGACAATAGATAAAGAAGAGTTTAGAGTGAGTTTGACAAGTATTAGGCTGCCTTAAGAGAGAAAGAGCTAAGGCAGCCTCTAAACCATAATACTTAACTCCTTACATTGTGAATATTGTTTAGACACAAGCAAGGAGAGAGAGCACACGAAATTAGAGAGAGAAACTTGTCTATTGTTCTGGTTAAATGTTACAAGTGATGGAGAAGCCTTTAAATAGGCAATACACATGATTAAACAATTA
This sequence comes from Moricandia arvensis, assembly GCA_905132765.1. Lineage (NCBI taxonomy): Eukaryota > Viridiplantae > Streptophyta > Magnoliopsida > Brassicales > Brassicaceae > Moricandia > Moricandia arvensis. The sequence continues at coordinate 20,780 of CAJHQP010005885.1, forward strand.
CTAAAACATGAAAACATAAACACATAATTCTTTAGAGAATAAGAAGAGGCCAAAGGGGATACAGCCAAGGTCTGGCTCGTCCAGGAAGAGAAGAAAGGGACAGGAGGCAGGGTGTGGTCTCCATGGTGATAGTGACAGGTCTGCTACAACTCCTTATGCACCCATGTGACTTTTCTCTGCCTAATTCAAACCAGATCCTTCCTTTTGAATTCAAACTGATTAGCCTATGTTTTCTGGAGCTTAGCAACGTCCCTTAAGCCTTCCCACTTCTTTTCTTGCCTTTCAAGGTAAGTTAGGTCAAGATGATTGCTTGTGGAGCAAGTTTGTATGGACAGAACCAAATTGGTTTCTCTTGATGAACTCTCTTTAAATCATCAACCAGCTTCTTCGTCTGGTCATTCCTTTCTTTATTTTAACAATCTGCTCCCACCAGTTTATAGCATAACCACAGAATTCAGTGGCTGCTAGCTTGACCTTCCTCTCCTCAGTGTAGTGTTGGCATCCGAAGACCAACTCTATCTTCTTCTCCCATTCCAAGTAGGCGTCAGGATCATTCTTGCCATGGAATGGTGGTTTTCTCAGCTTGAGGCTACCAAGGTTGTCATCAGCCTGCACCCTTCTGTTGTGGTGCCTAGGTTGCTGTCCATCCAGTGAGTCTCCTTCACTCTCTTCTGCGGACTCAAGTTGCTCCTCAACCTCTTCCACTGCACGAGCTCTTCTCCTAGGTCTCATCCTAGCTCGTTCAGCACCTACACCTGCAACATGATCAATACCAGGTAAGTCAACGTTAATTCGGTTAACTCTCTCCATTCTCCTGGTGATCTCAGCGATCATGGCTTCAAACTGCAGTTGATCAGGCCGGATTTGTTGAACAACAGGTTCTCCCACATCCTCTCCTTCTCTTCTTTCAGCCATAGTAACCTGAAAAACAAGTTAGAAAAGCCAAATAGCAAACAAAACTCTCTCTCTCACTCGGTTTTAGTTGCCAAGTCTCTGCCTTTCTCACGAGTTCAGTTAAGATTCAAATTTCTTTCACCTAAGCTCTAGAACTTTTATCCCAAGTGATTTAGATAGAAAGATTGAAAGAGTTTGGTCACCAATCCGCGTTACCACCCCAGCTGGATTTCTCCTCAGCTTTTGTTCTTTCTTTTTTTTTTTAATTTGGCCGATCTCTTTCTGTTTTTAGATCTTAGACCACTTTTCTTTTGATTTTTTCTTTAGGGGTTGGCCGGATCAGCTTACAACAGATAGAAAGAGAAGAAAGTGTTTGATGGAGTGATAGATCTGAGTAGACAAACACGAACCCTAACCTTCAAGTGGCTCTGATACCACTTGGTGCGGCCTGGATAGGCTTGTTCTCCACGGATCACTTGAAGGGGATTGATAGAGGGTTGATCACGAGACTACTAGCACTCGGATCTGATGATGAACTGCTCTCCTTGGCGATGGTGATGCCTCAGAGATGTGTTGCTACTCAATGACACAAGATTACCTTGTATTGTCGTTGATGGATCACAAGGAATTCCTTCCTTTAGATGAAGATCAATGTTCCTTTTGCTGAACAGAGAAAGCAGAAGACGAGACAAACAAAGTGCTTAAAAGATTTCGAGTTTATTGATTGAGTTTCAAGCTGCCTGTGGCGCTTGCTTAAATAGAAAGCTACATCTAACCCTAAACCTAAACCGAGATGGTTTTGGTTTTGTCTAACCCTAAACCTAAACCAAATTGAAAATGGTTTTGTCTAACCCTAACCCTAAACCCAATTGAAATTGGTTTACTACTCTGAATCGAAAATCCTAATCCTAATTGTCTTTGGTTTGCTGGTTCAATTTAAGTACAAATCGAAATCACATTAAACCAACATGCTGGTTCTTCACTCTTGATCGATTCCTCCTCTTGTCTCACGTGCTCAAGCAGAGCTAGCAAAGCTTGCCTCTGAGCTTTTGTCTTTGATCTTGTAATCGGTCCAACTGAGAAGATCAAGTCATCTTGAGCTGCATTCTTATCCATCTCTTCCTCTCCACTCATCCAGTCGGCTACATAGGGATCTACTTGTTCTAGTTCCTCCATCAGCTCCTGGATCTCTCCCTGGTAAGCCTCCTCTTCTGGTTCCTTGGCGTCTTGGCAATTGGATTGACTGGAGGTTGCATTTGACCCAATGGTGGTCACACCAGATTGAGAGACTAATGAGAGATTAAGAGACTGAGTAACCAGAGAATAGAAAGAGTAAGAGACTAAGAGATTGTGAAGGAGAGAAAATCTCTGCTTATTCATTAACCATCGACATACAAGAGTTTAAATAGATAAGTGAGCTAGTCTAGGGTTTACAAAATATCAGAGCAAGCATGTGGAGTCAAGGGAAGGTTTGAAACGAATGGACCAGGGGCTTTACACGCTTGGAGACAGCCTGGCTGGTCAAGGGAGAACTTGGCTGAGAATCGCCCACCATGGTTAATGCGTCTATCCAGTGAACAGTCCAGGTTCATAGTCCAACAAGCAGCATCTCGCAGATCCTTTCCAGCCTGTAAAGGCATAAACCTTATCGACAACAAGCAGCATCTCGCAGATCCTTTCCAAGATGCCATTCTGATCCCATCTTCTTCTACAACCCATCTGAGACTCCTTCTTCACCATTCAAGCTTCTCTATGACTTGGGATGCAAGGTAAGTCATGGGGTTGTACGGATTTAGGGTTTTGTCCGTACAACTTGACCCGTTTTTTGCACAAACCCAAAATGTTCCCAAATGGTCGAGAAATAAGTTTCCCTGGTCGACCCGTCCGTACGGTCCGTACAGTTTGTACGGCCGTACAGTACGGACGCCCCAACTTTGCACATTGATCCAATTGTACCCAAACTTCTCCCAAGCCTTCTTCCTTCATAGTAAACCCTTCTTGAACCTTGTTCTAGCTCTGCATAAGCTTCTGGACCCTCCTTAGACCTTGATCAGTCTCTAAGTGGGTTTTGCCCAAGCTTTGCACATTAACCTTTAGTGAGATGGTTTATCACTTCAGGTTAACACTATATACTAAGATGTCATCAAAGTATACAACAACAGAAATGCCTATGAATGATCTAAGAACGTGATTCATTAATCTCATGAATGTACTAGGTGCATTGGTTAATCCAAATGGCATAACTAACCATTCATATAATCCATGTTTAGTTTTAAATGCAGTCTTCCATTCATCTCCTTCTTTCATCCTAATCTGATGATATCCACTTTTTAAATCTATCTTAGAAAAGATGCAAGAACCATGCAATTCATCAAGCATATCATCTAGTTTAGGTATAGGGTGGCGATACTTCACTGTGATGTTGTTGAGTGATCTACAATCAACACACATACGCCATGTACCATCCTTCTTAAGCACTAAGAGCACTGGTACAGCACATGGGCTCAAACTCTCTCGGATATATCCCTTCTCCATGAGTTCCTCTACTTGTCTTTGAAACTCCTTGGTCTCAACCGGGTTGGTTCTGTATGCTGGATGGTTTGGAAGTGTAGATCCTGGATGGTTTGGAAGTGTAGATCCTGGAACAAAGTCTATATGGTGCTCAATCCCTCTCAAAGGAGGTAACCCAATGGGATTGTCCTCTGGAAATACATCTTGGAACTCCCGCAAAAGAGAAAATATTTCACTCGGATACACCGGTGTAGAATCTGTTAAGTTCAAAAGAGCTTCTTTAAACACAAGTAAGATAGCAAATTGTTTAGAGTAAAGAGTTCTTTTGATATAATCCATGTTAGCATAGAAGTTTGGCTGCTTAATTCCAGCCGGTTTAAGATCAATCTCCTTCTTCTTTTGGAGTTGAATCTGATCTTGTTGAACTTCCTTAGGTGTCAAGGGAACCAGGACAGTCTTGCGACCCTTGAACTCAAAGGAGTGCTTGTTGGCGAAGCCATCATGGATAACTCGGCGATCAGATTGCCAAGGTCTTCCCAGAAGTATGTGACCAGCTTCCATAGGCAACACATCACACAAGACTTTATCTTCATATCTTCCTATGGCTAAAGGAATGAGCACTTGACTTGAAACCTTCATGGTGCCTTCTTCATTCAACCATTGTAGCCGGTAAGGTTTGGGATGCTTCTGAACCTTCAATCCCAACTTCTTGACCATTGTCTCACTAGCAGCATTCACACAATTGCCTCCATCAACTATGAGGCTGCATACTTTCCCTTGGACCAAGCACCGGGTATAGAATAGGTTCTCTCATTGCTCTAGCTCCTCAGTCTTGGTTTGCAAGCCTAGAAGCCTTCTTTCCACTAAGAGCTTCCCCTAGACTGGTCCTTCTTCATGCTCCTCTTCACTCTCTTCTTGGTCAGACTCGGTGTTGTCATCTTCTGAGGCATACTCACTATTTTCCAGCAAGATCATGACTCTCTTGTTGGTACACTCATTGGGATAATGACCTCGTCCTTGGCACTTGAAGCACTTGACATCACGAGCTCTGGAACTAGAAGCTTCAACCTTGCCTTTGCCCTTGTCAAGAGCACTGCTTGGTTTGGTTTCTTCTCTTGGATAGGACTTGTTGTCTTTCTGAAACGGTTTAGACTCCTTAGGATAAGGTGACTTCTCTTCCTTGGTGTTGTGTAACCGGTTAGAGCCATAGTGATTGCGTGAATATCCCTTCCTCTTGAGCTGTTGTTCCACAAGAATAGCCTTGTGTAACATCTCTTCAAGCTCCACATAATGTTGCATCTCAACATTGTCTTGTATCTCTCGGTTTAAACCACACAGGAACCTTGACATGGTGGCTTTTCTATCTTTTGAAATGCTAGCTCTTAGCATGAGAAACTCCATCGCCTGTTAATACTCTTCCACTGATCTTGAACCTTGAGTAAGCTTCCTGAGCCTGTGGTGCAAGTCTCTGTGGTAATGGCTTGGAACAAACCTCTTGCGCATGATAGACTTCATCTCTGTCCAAGTCTCAACCGGTTCCTCTCCATTCCTTCTACGAGTTGTGATGTACTGATCCCACCAACTTAGAGCATAGTCATAGAATTCAGTGGCAGCAATCTGAATCTTCTTGTGGTTTGTGTACTGCTTACACTGAAAGACTAACTCAATCTTCTTCTCCCACTCAAGGTAGGCATCCAGATCAGCTTTGCCATGGAATGGGGGTATCTTTATCTTCAAACCAGCAAGCTCATCTCCCTGGTTTGTCCTTCCTTCTTGTCCACGCCTAGGTCTTCTTTGGCTTCGTCTTGAGGATGAACTGATATGTTCATACTCGTTGTCAGTCTCCTCATAACCAGCATGCTCTTGTCGAGTTGCATGAGGTCTCTCTTCTCTTCTAGCCTCTCGGTTGGTTCCTTGACCAGTAGCTCTTCTGACTTCTTCTCTGAACTCTCTCCGGATCTCATTGAGGTTGGTCCTCATCATCTCGGTCATGGTTGCTACCATATTCTGGTTCAGTTGAGCAGTCATGGCTTCCATGAGTAGCTTGTTCTTCCTGACGAGTTCAGCTTCTTCTTCAGACTCGGATCCCATGCTTCCTGCACAAAGGAAAAACAATATAACCAGTAAAAAGTTTCTAGGTAACAAGATAAGTAAAAAGGAAAAAGATCAACAAAAAGGACAAGCTTTCTTGACAAGACAAGAGAAAAAAGGATATCGGCTAGTTTTCCAATTCTAGGGCTTCCGCCTTCAAGCAAAAAGGAAACTCTTCTAAAAACTTGTCTAACACTTTATCAATCTCGAGCAGCCTAAACAACTAGTTCTTTCTTTTTGTTCAATTCGATTAATAAGTTTTTGCAGTTGAAACAAAAGATAGAAAAAGGTAAATGAAAACTTCCCAAACCAAAGTTGCTTTGATACCACTTGATGCGTCACTAGGATGCTCTTTGGTTGATGGGGATGGATAGATCCTTGCAAGAACGAATCAGAGACTCAAGTGAAATTTAGAGTATAATCTGAGTAGAATAAGTAAGAAAGAAGAGATTTAGAGGATTCGAGACTAAAGAAAGAGACTTTAAGAGATTTGGATCTAAGAACCCATTTCGGATGAACCGAGAGACTAGAGAGACTAAGAGAAAAGAAATGAGTTGCTTGATTAATTAATGTTTCGACAAGAGGGTTACAATATATAGAGGAAAGCTTAGGGCAACAAGGGGATAAGGTTTCAACGGATAGAAGACTAAGCGTGTGAAGTCAAGGCTCGTTTAGGCGCCTAATTCAAATACTTGGACGAGAAGCTTCACACGCGAGATGCCAAAGGAATCTTGACCAGATGCTCTTCCTTTCTTAGCCACATGAGCCAGCCTGTCCACAGCTCTTCCTTTGGTCTTCCTTATCCGCGAACCAAGCTTGAGTCGGGGTGGTAAATGGTAAATGTAACTTTTGGTCGAGTTACATTTATCTCGGGTAACTTTCGACCAAGTTCACCCGGGTAACTTTTGTACGGCCTTGTACGGCCAAACTTGTACGGAAACCCCAAATCCAAACCTTCTCCATTCCTCTAATCTTTCTCTATCAAGTGAAACCCTCTTGTTCAACACTCCCCCTCAAGCTTGACCATGTGGAACAAGTCAAGCTTGGAATGCCATGAGATCTTCCTCATTAAAAACCTTATCAAAGAAAACCCTCCTTAGGGATAAAACCTCAACAAGGAAAAGAGTAAAGACCCCATGGCAAGGGGATCAACCTCGTTTGGTGAGGTCTAAGAGTCCAAGTCTGGTATGGATGGACTCTATAGTTTTCTGCCTGGCTGCCTTAATGAAGACATCGGCTAACTGATCTTCACTTCTGGTAAAGCAAGGTAGAATGTCTCCAGAAACAATCATCTGCCTTACCTTATGGCAATCGACTTCAATATGCTTCGTCCTTTCATGGAACACCGAGTTGGATGCAATGTGGATGGCTGCTTGGTTGTCACAGCGCATTGTCATGGGTGTGGCCTGCTCAATTCCCAAGTGCTTCAGTATACCCTTGATTCAAACCAGCTCATTTGTAAGCTTCAACATGGCTCTATACTCAGCTTCAGCACTCGAGCAAGAGACCACCTTCTGCTTCTTGCTCTTCCAAGTGACAAGATTCCCACCAATGAATGTGCAATATCCAGTAGTAGACTTCCTATCCATCCTGTCTCCAGCCCAATCCGCATCACAATACCCTACCACTTCAGTGCTCTCATTGTATCCCATCCAGACTCCTTGATCTGGTGATCCATTCAGGTACATGAGGAGACGGTTCACCATGTTCCAGTGATGTTCCCTTGGTCCTTGCATGTGTTGACTTACCTGGTTCACAGCAAAACATATATCAGGTCGTGTGATAGTTAGGTAGATCAACTTACCAACAAGCTTTCTATAAAGCTTGGCATCCTGGAATGGTGGTCTGTCTTTTATCTCCCCCTCACGAGGGACTTTGTATCCATCCTCCAAAGGTGTCTTAAATGTCTTCCCTCCTTGTATACCTGCATCTTTCAAAAGATCAAGTGTATATTTCCTTTGAGACAAGAACAAACCTTCCTTGGACCTACATATCTCTATTCAAACACAGACTTCAAATAATCTTTGGTGAGTTGAATACCTTCTTTGTCACTTCCAGTGATGATGATATCATCAACATACACTAGAAGAACAATGATACCTGATGGCGTGGTGAGGGTGAAGAGAGTGTGGTCTAGCTCGGATTTCTTGAAGCCTCTTCCATTCAAGGTTGTGCTCAACTTGTTGTACCAAGCCCTTGGTGATTGTTTAAGGCCATAGATAGCTTTCTTTAGTCTAAGGACATTTCCTTCCTTGACCAACTGCTCCAACCCCGGTGGAGGATACATGTAGACCTCATCTTCAAGTTCCCCTTGAAGAAATGTATTCTTCACATCCATCTGCCAAAGTCCCCACTTAAGGTTGACTGCTATTGAAAGAACTATCCTGATGGTGTGGAGTTTTGCAACTGGGGCAAATGTATCAAGATAGTCTTCACCATAGGTTTGGGTAAACCCTCTTGCTACTAACTGATGAAAACCCTTCTGGTTTTATTTCCCTGATTGATCTTGAGGGTGATTTGAATGGTCACTTCTGGTGGTTACTAACACACGCAGGTTGCTTTTGATGGATTAGACTCGAACTGATGGTGGATGGAATGAATGAATGGTTCTTCAGAACTGATCTATGGACTGACCAGAACTTGTGTAGAAGTGTCAGTAGATCGTGCAGTTTACCCACACAAACAATGATCTAAAGACAAGTAAGCCTTGCAGAGAATCAACTCCTAGGCATACAATGTTCAGAAGCTAAACAAGGGATTCACAGTTTGTAAGAGATTTTTAAACAAAAAGGTGAATGATCTTATTGAGGTCGTGCAGCATCCTTATATAGTCTTACAAGAATGTAGAAAGCTAGAAATGATGTAGAAAACTAGGAACTTAGGAAACAGAAATGAAGACTAAGACTTTTTGACCACTTTTAAGTGTTTTGTTGAATGGCTCTTGGATGATCACGACCAAGACTTTCTTGCTGACTCTTTTCTGATATTTCTGGATGAGAATGGGTCAGAAAACATCTGAATAAAGGCCTGGTCGAATTTGGTAAGAAACAAACCCATAATGAACTTGTTATGATAATTCTCCTTGGGCTGCAACACTTCTTCTTGGGCCCCTTGATCCAAAATAGCTTCATAAGGTTTCTTGGACTTGAATTTCGTGGCTGATCCATCAGAAAGAGATAATGGACCCTTAACTTTGGTTTTGAACTCCTTTTGGGCTGAGAGAAACAAATCTGATCCATCTTCTTATTTGGGCCAAAAATCACTTGTCCAGCTAGGTCCATGGCAGCTTCAGTGTCACTCCCATTCAGCTCAGCTTGTCCTAGTGTAGTGTCACTCACATTCAGCTCAGGTCGACCTAGTGTAGTGTCACTCAGCTGGTTCAGCTCGTCCTGCTCCAAGTTCAGCTCACTCAGCTCAATCACTCCTGGTTAGTGTCACTTAGCTCATCCAGCTCCAAGTGAGTGTCATTTAGCTCATCCAGCTCCAAGTTAGTGTCACTTAGCTGGTTCAGCTCATCTTCAGTCTCCTTAGATGGTTTCAGCTCAACCACTCTCACTTCAGCTGGTTTCAGCTCAGCCACACTCTGTATCAGCTCTTCCTCAGTCTCTCCAGCTGGTTTTAGCTCAGTATGCTCGCCTTCCATCCATCCTGGCTTGTCCTTTGTTGGATGATCAGCTGGCTCGGCCATGGTTACATCATCCCCTCCTCCTTTGAAAAGATTTGGTCCTCAAATCTGTATCTCCTACATCAAACGGAAACAAATTAGACTTAAGACAAAGGTTTAGGCAAAGAAACATGTAAGTAACAACAAAGGAAAGTTTTAGAATGAAACTTCCTTGGACTGTTGAGGCCATTTCCCTCAAATACTTCCTTTTCCAAATCTCTGGCTGATAAGCATGGTATCTTCTTTCGTACCTTACACTCGTTTGAGACTTATCCTGATGATCCTGGACACTCAAAACACAACCTAGATATCCAGAATTATATGTGCAAAACATGTTCTTGTTTAGATCAAAAATCAAACATTTTTTCTTTATAACATGGGTCACATGCCTCAAACATTCAATATGCTTATCAAAGAAGGTATTATAAACCAGAATATCATCAGAACTTGGAACAACACCATTCTCAAAGCGTGATCTCAAAACATGCCAATATCTTGCAGTTCCAGAACATAAACCAGCAAGTTTCAAAACAAAAACATACTCAGTTTCAGCTCTAAGTGATTTTGGTTCATGCAAATTTCTAACCATGAATTCTTCCAAGGCACATGTGGATGCAAGCAAATCACCATTGTCTAGTTTATGCTTAGAACAACTCAGAACAAAGCTATTTTCCTTGAAGACAAATGAATCAAACGACTTCCTAGAACTGAAAACAGGCTGTTGCATAATAAGTTCTAATGCCTTTCCAGGATGATCAAAGCTTTGTTTATGTTCCATAAACTTCTCCAAATTCAAAACGAGACCAGGATTGAAGTTATGATCACAGTGAAAACGTTTCTGATCAGAGAATCTATCTGGTTCAAGTTCCTTAAAAGAATAAATCATGTTATCAAAAACAGAGTTTGAAACATAAAATTCTTTCACTTTATCAAGACCATAACGTTTCTCATCATCAGAACTATCCATAACCAACAGGTCAGGCACAGAATTAACCATAACAAGTTCCTTACAGTGCTCTTGAGACTCCACAGAGAATGACTTATCTTCAGCTTCTACTTCAGTGTTGTTTGGCTGCTCCAACACTTCTTCTGGTGGGGAACTCTTTTGTGCTTCTCCTGCTGAGTTTTCTTCTAAGACCTGAGACACTGAATCAAGGCTACTCGGTTGCACCGGTTCAAAACAGGTTAGTCCATCACAAGTATTACTGATAACAAGTTCAGATTGAGGAGAGAAAAGAAAACAACCAAGTTCTGTCTCAGATTCTTTCCTTACCTTAGTTGTTTCTGTTCCCATCTCTTGGATGATCTGCTCCTGCTTGCTGCAACTCATTGGGTCAGGAACCTTTGAGGAAGGTCTTGTACTCTGTCTTTTGTCCTTCTCTAGTTCCTTGAATATATGGTTACACATATCAGTGATGTTTTGGGGAGTACTCATCTGCTTAAGAACTCTAAGCCGCAACTCCTGATCATCACGAGTATGGACAAGTTTTTCTTCCTCTTTGGACAGTATAGATTTTCCCCTGCTCGTCCTAATAGGTGTGTCCAGCAGCCTCCCCGGTTGTGACTTTTCCTGCAACAAATCAGTTTTGTAAAAACCAGATTTTTCTTTACTTGACAAGTGATGTCTTTTTCCCAGTAAACTCTTTGTGGAGGAACTGAATTGGTTGGGCTGTGGGTTTCTCTCAGGACGTCTGGTAACACTGGATACATCCTGTCTCCTCCTTTTCATCTTAGCATCTTTCTGAACCTGAAATTCAGTACCCAAAACATTATCAGTAGCAAAGGAAGCTCTTTTAAATTCAAATTTCTTATCCATTTCTTTCATCATTGTAGCCATCATGGCCATCTGGATCTTATCAAACTTATAGGTTTGTGTCTCCTTTATTTTGCTGACATCTCCAGCCATGGTTTCCTGTTACAACTCAACAAGAAAAGTTAGTACAAATAGATAGCCGAAGCCTCTCTTCTCTCAAGTGTTTCTCTCTGATTTTTCTGTGAGTTTTTTTCTCTGTGAATCCAGTAGCTCAGAAACAAACAAAGACAAGCCTGTATAGAATCAATTCCCCACCCCAAAGAGAAGAAAAAGATAGACAGATTGCAAGATTTTTGGTTGCAAGGAGCTTTACCACCAGAGACTGGATTTCTCTTCAGTCTGGCTGGATTTCTCTTCAGCCTCTTGTTTTTTTTTTTATAAACTGGTTGGCCTCCTTGCAGAACAACAGATAGATAGAGAAGAAATTCGACAGAGAAGATGAATAGATCAAATAGAAGATGAACATACACAAAAATAGGTTCCCAAAGAGAGAAAGAGATTTTCAATTCAAACCACAAATCAGTAGCCCTCAATCTGCTCTGATACCAAATGATGAAAACCCTTCTGGTTTTATTTCCCTGATTGATCTTGAGGGTGATTTGAATGGTCACTTCTGGTGGTTACTAACACACGCAGGTTGCTTTTGATGGATTAGACTCGAACTGATGGTGGATGGAATGAATGAATGGTTCTTCAGAACTGATCTATGGACTGACCAGAACTTGTGTAGAAGTGTCAGTAGATCGTGCAGTTTACCCACACAAACAATGATCTAAAGACAAGTAAGCCTTGCAGAGAATCAACTCCTAGGCATACAATGTTCAGAAGCTGAACAAGGGATTCACAGTTTGTAAGAAAGTTTTTAACAAAAAGGTGAATGATCTTATTGAGGTCGTGCAGCATCCTTATATAGTCTTACAAGAATGTAGAAAGCTAGAAATGATGTAGAAAACTAGGAACTTAGGAAACAGAAATGAAGACTAAGACTTTTTGACCACTTTTAAGTGTTTTGTTGAATGGCTCTTGGATGATCACGACCAAGACTTTCTTGCTGACTCTTTTCTGATATTTCTGGATGAGAATGGGTCAGAAAACATCTGAATAAAGGCCTGGTCGAATTTGGCAAGAAACAAACCCATAATGAACTTGTTATGATAATTCTCCTTGGGCTGCAACACTTCTTCTTGGGCCCCTTGATCCAAAATAGCTTCATAAGGTTTCTTGGACTTGAATTTCGTGGCTGATCCATCAGAAAGAGATAATGGACCCTTAACTTTGGTTTTGAACTCCTTTTGGGCTGAGAGAAACAAATCTGATCCATCTTTCTTATTTGGGCCAAAAATCACTTGTCCAGCTAGGTCCATGGCAGCTTCAGTGTCACTCCCATTCAGCTCAGCTTGTCCTAGTGTAGTGTCACTCACATTCAGCTCAGGTCGACCTAGTGTAGTGTCACTCAGCTGGTTCAGCTCGTCCTGCTCCAAGTTCAGCTCACTCAGCTCAATCAACTCCTGGTTAGTGTCACTTAGCTCATCCAGCTCCAAGTGAGTGTCATTTAGCTCATCCAGCTCCAAGTTAGTGTCACTTAGCTGGTTCAGCTCATCTTCAGTCTCCTTAGATGGTTTCAGCTCAACCACTCTCACTTCAGCTGGTTTCAGCTCAGCCACACTCTGTATCAGCTCTTCCTCAGTCTCTCCAGCTGGTTTTAGCTCAGTATGCTCGCCTTCCATCCATCCTGGCTTGTCCTTTGTTGGATGATCAGCTGGCTCGGCCATGGTTACATCACCTATTCTTCTTCATTCTTTTACCTAACTTCCGCAAATCTCTGAGTTTTCTTTTCTATTTTTGGCAAAGTTCATCTTGTTCTTCAGCTGTTCTTCATTTCCAGCTCCAGAAATTGCCAAAAATGGAAAATACCAAAGTAAACATTCCAGTTACTCTCAAGGGAGCTAACTATCTTTTATGGTCAAGGATTCTCAAGACAGCCTTGGGAGGACGAGGTCTCTGGTCCTACGTGACAGAAGACAAACCATCAAAGAAGACCATCCTAGGAGAGGATGGTACTGAAGTGATGCTGGCTGGCGAGGACAAATGGGGTCAGGAGGACCTCATGGTGTTGTCTATCATACAAAACAGCCTTGAGACATCAATCTTGGAAGCTTACTCCTACTGTGAAACTTCCAAAGAGTTGTGGAACACTCTCCAGAAGGTGTATGGCAACATATCAAACTTGAGCAGAGTATTTGAAGTCAAGAGGACTATTAACTCGCTCCATCAAGAAGACATGGATTTTAATCAGCATTTTGGCAAGTTTAGAGCCTTATGGGCTGAGTTAGAGATGCTGAGGCCATGTACCATGGATCCTAATGTCTTGAATGACCGGCGTGAACAAGACAAGGTGTTTGCTTTACTTCTCACCTTGAACCCCGGCTACAATGACCTAATTAAGCATTTGCTTAGAGCTGAGAAGCTCCCAACCTTGGAAGAGGTGTGCTCTCAAATCCAAAAGGAGCAAGGTTCAGTTGGCCTCTTTGGAGGAAAAGGAGAGCTTGTGTTAGTGAATCAAGCTGATGGTACTGCAAACAAGAGCCACTACAAGCCTGAGGACAAAAAGGTTTGGGTTTGTGATCATTGCAAGAAGAAGGGACATGGCAAGGACAGATGCTGGATTCTTCACCCACATCTTAAGCCACAAAAGTTCAGGACTCCTTACCATGATGCAAGAGCCAACTTCTGTGGTGAAATGGGCGAATCAGCTACCTCAAACTCCATGAACTCAACCACTAACCTTAATCCGACTAGTGAAGGGAAAACTCTGGCTTCCAGTAGCTCCTCTTCCTTGGGAACCACTCAGGATGAAGCCATCAAGCGATCTGACATTGAGGCTCTCATCAAGATACTCAAGGACAACTCTGGTAACATCCTTGGTACCTCTTTACATGCTACTAATACTGGTTACTCCTTGAATGCTTTAACAAACTCCAAAATGACAAAACCCTTAGTTATTGATTCAGGAGCTAGCCATCATATGATTAGTGATCTAGGGTTGATTAAAAATATTGTTCCTGCCCTAGGGAATTTTCTTGTAGCTAATGGAGAAATGGTACCAATTAAAGGAGTAGGTGATCTTAGGTTGTTTGATAAAGAATCTAAGGCCTTTTACATGCCAAATTTTACATCCAACTTGTTATCTGTTAAAAGGGTTGCTACTGATTTAAATTGCAAGGTTACCTTCACTCCTAATGATGTCTCCTTTCAGGATATTGAATCTAGTAGGTTACTTGGCAAAGGTGTGACCAAGGGAGACTTGTACTTGCTGGAAGACACTAAGCTTGCATCCGATTTATCCCATGCTTTAAGTTCCTGTTTTAATTTCCCTAAAGATGTTATGTGGCATGCTAGATTAGGACATCCTCACTCTCGTGCTTTGAACATCATGTTGCCTAGTATTTCATTTCAAAAAGATTGTGAAGCTTGCATCTTAGGAAAACATTGTAGAACTGTCTTTCCTAAATCTAGTACAATCTATGAAAATGTCTTTGATTTAATTCACTCTGATGTGTGGACTGCCCCTTGTGCATCTAGAGAGCATCATAAGTATTTTGTGACATTTATAGATGAAAAATCTAAGTACACATGGATCACATTGCTTCAATCAAAGGATAGGGTGTTAGATGCATTCATAAATTTTCAAACTTATGTATCTAACCATTACAATGTCAAGATAAAAATTTTGAGATCAGATAATGGAGGAGAATACACCAGCAATGCATTCAAACAACACCTAGCCAAACATGGAGTGATCCATCAAACAAGCTGTCCATATACTCCACAACAAAATGGTGTGGCTGAGAGAAAGAATAGACATCTTATGGAAGTGGCCAGAAGCATGATGTTCCACATGAATGTACCAAAGAGGTTTTGGGGAGATGCAGTGATGACAGCCTGCTATTTAATCAACAAAATTCCCACCAGAGTCCTACAAGATCAGTCGCCACATGAGGTACTAAACAAACATCGACCATCTATAGATCACCTTCGGGTATTTGGGTGCTTGTGTTTTGTTTTAATTCCAGGAGAGCAAAGGAACAAGTTAGAACCAAAAAGCACCAGAGCCATGTTTATTGGCTATTCTCCTCACCAAAAGGGATACAAGTGTTATTCTCCAGAAACCAAGAGGGTTCTAATCTCCAGAGATGTGAGGTTTGTTGAGTCTAAAGGCTACTATGATGAGAAGAGTTGGGAAGAAGTAAGAGACTTATCTCAATCAACCTCAGATAGAGCTGAGAACTTGAGAAGGGTAATGGAAAGTATTGGCATCAGTATACCAAGAAGGAGTGTTGAGACTGAGCCAACACAAGATCAGCCTAGTTCATCACAAGAGGAATCTGAACATAGAAATGCTGAGGTTCCTCCTCTTGATCATGAAGGGGGGAATCAAACTGAACCACAACAAGAAAGTTCAGTCTCTCATGACCAAGAAGAGCAACAAGAAGAGGAAGTGGTGAGTGGAGATCAATCTGCGGATGATGAGACTACACCAACTGAAGAAAATGTCCAGCCATTGAGAAGAAGCACCAGGGTTAGACACCCTCCATCAAATTGGGTCAATACCAGAGTCTACTTCAACTCACAAGCAGTAGCTCATCCCACCAGAGGTGTGTGTTCTCTAGCTCAATATCCACAAGAACATGTTGTGTTTATTGGCACACTGGACCAGGGATACATACCTAAAACTTATGAAGAAGCTATGGAGCATAAGGTGTGGAGAGACTCAGTGGGAAATGAAACCAATGCCATGATCACCAATGACACTTGGTATGAAGCTGAACTTCCAAAAGGGAAGAAGGCAGTGACCAGCATGTGGATTTTCACCATCAAATACAATGCAGATGGTACTGTGGAGAGGTGCAAAACTAGATTGGTTGCAAGAGGATTTACCCAAACCTATGGAGAAGATTACCTTGACACCTTTGCACCAGTGGCAAAACTTCATACCATACGGATCATCTTATCTTTGGCAGTAAACTTGGAATGGGATCTATGGCAAATGGATGTGAAGAATGCTTTCTTGCAAGGAGAACTTGAGGATGAAGTCTACATGAAGCCACCTCCAGGCCTAGAACACCTAGTCAAACCAGGAAATGTCCTTAGACTGAAGAAGGCTATCTATGGGTTGAAGCAATCACCAAGGGCTTGGTACCACAAGCTCAGTACCACACTCAATGGAAGAGGGTTTGTGAAATCAGAAGCTGACCATACTCTCTTCACTCTCACCAGCTCACAAGGCATTGTGGTAATCCTTATATATGTGGATGATATCATCATCACTGGAAGTGATAAAGAAGGTATTCTCTCAACTAAAGTCTTTCTTAAATCATCATTTGATATCAAAGACTTGGGTGAGTTAAAGTACTTCCTTGGGATTGAGATATGCCGATCTAAAGAGGGGCTGTTTCTGTCTCAAAGGAAGTACACACTTGATTTGTTGAGTGAGGCAGGTGACTTAGGTGGAAGAGCAGCCAAGACTCCACTAGAAGATGGGTACAAAGTCTTACGTGAGGGGGAGATAGAGAACAAGCCATATGAAGATGTCAAGAGATATAGGAGGATGGTTGGAAAGCTCATCTATCTTACCATCACAAGGCCAGACGTGTGTTTTGCAGTGAATCAAGTCAGCCAACATATGCAAGCACCAAAGATACACCATTGGAACATGGTGGAGAGGATCTTGAGATACCTAAGAGAGGCACCAGGACAAGGAGTTTGGTTAGGCTGCAACCAGAGTACTGAGATTGTTGGATATTGTGATGCAGATTGGGCTGGAGATAGAGTGGACAGGAAGTCCACAACCGGCTATTGCACTTTCATTGGTGGCAACTTAGTAACTTGGAAAAGCAAGAAGCAGAAGATTGTGTCATGTTCAAGTGCAGAAGCTGAATATAGGGCTATGAGGAAGCTTACAAGTGAGCTCATTTGGATCAGGAATCTACTTAGAGACTTGGGAATTGAGACCACAACTCCAATCACCATGCACTGTGATAATCAAGCCGCAATTCACATAGCATCCAACAATGTGTTTCATGAGAGGACCAAACACATTGAAGTGGATTGTCACAAGGTTAGACAAGCTGTGGAGCAGAAGATTATATTGCCTTGCTACACTAGAAGTGAAGATCAACTAGCTGACATCTTCACCAAGGCAGCAAGCACAAAGGTCTGTGAGTTCATCCATTCAAAACTTGGACTCATGGATCTCTCATCTCACTGATCTCTCCTCTATGAAGTATTCTACTCTTTTTCCTTGACTTGGGTTTTCTCCCATTGGGTTTTACCTAGTTAAGGTTTTAATGAGGGAATGCTTCATAGCTTCCAAGCTTGACTTGTTCCACATGGTCAAGCTTGAGGGGGAGTGTTGAGATGAAGCAAGAATAAATAGGGAAAAGGCAGAAGTTCAAGTTAGCTTGGGAGGCAAGTCTGTCCGTACAGCTTGACCTAAGAGTGGCTTGGAAGGCAAGTTAGGGTTGAGGACGAATTTAAATAACTTCTTCTGGTCTCCTTAGGCTCTGAATAAATTAAATAAGGGGAAACAAGTGGCTGGAGCCGTTGGAGTGTGGTGACAAACCAAAGTCACATGTTTGGCCAAGGAAGAGAGAGAGAAGGGAGCTGTCCCTTTCTGTCCAAGCTGAACGTGCCCTGACCCATACCAGAGACCATCCAGAGTTAATTTGTTTATTCATTTCTTATTGTCTTCTCTTGTGTCTATTTATGTAACTCTTGGACCAACTAAATGAGAAAGGAAATCAGTTCCTCTTTATTCTGGTTCTCTCTCTCTATTCTCTCACGAAATATCTCTCTCTCTCTCATGTTCTTGCTGTGTTCTTCATTAAACTCACATAAACTCTCTATAATTCTCTCATTCTTACAGGGTATTGTGATGCTGATTGGGCAGGAGATAGAGTGGATAGGAAATCAACTACTGGGTATTGTACATTCGTTGGAGGAAACCTGGTTACTTGGAAGAGTAAGAAGCAAAAGTTATCTCCTGCTCAAGTTGCTGAGGCGGAGTATAGAGCTATGTTGAAGCTGACAAATGAGCTGGTATGGATCAAAGGTATTCTCAAGCATCTGGAGATTGAACACACCTCTCCTATGACAATACATTGTGATAATCAAGCAGCAATTCATATTGCATCTAACTCAGTCTTCCATTCGATGATCAGCTTGATAAAGGGGTAGCTTGAATGGTGGTGAGGGTGTCTTGGTTGATTAAAGCTTCGGCCAAGACAATCTTCTTGTATGAGTGACATCTTAGTAATCCTCCAATAGCTTCCTTGAGCTTCTTTGATCTGGAACGAGTCATAGGCCTTCTGGAATAGACAATGCATCTTCATCAAATTGGTTTGTCCATCAGTTCACCATCTCCATTAGTTGGCTGGTCCATGATCACATCACCTCATCTTAGTCTCTGGTTCATTAAGTCTCACGAATCTCTCTTTAGTCTCTTTATTCTCTTAGTCTCTTACACAATCTTATTCTCTCTCAAGTCTTCTCTTCTCCTTGTTATTACAAGATCAGTCCGAACTGTTGAGGTTGAAGCTTCTCACACAACCCACGGCCGAACTCTGATAAACTTTCATGGTATCAGAGCCTGGTTAATCAGAACCTGGTTCATTAGCATCCACAAGCTCAAGCTCTCTCTCTCTCTCATGCCATTTCTAAACCATTGAAGAAGCTTCTGTGCATCCAGTCGTTTAAACCCTCAAGATCGAAACTTTATCATTCATGGCGTGCCCAGAAGCTATTCTCAGTTCATCTCCTCTCTCCATGTTCGTTCTGGGGAAAGAAGGCGAGTGGAAGCTTGTCCAAGCCGCTCTTCCTCACTGCCAAGGAGAAACCTTTTAAGGAAGGAGACTTTAAACTTGGATCTTGGTGTGGGCGACTCCAAACATGGAGAAAGCTGGTGTCTTGGCATGATAGGGGTCAAGGGGGAAGGTCACAAAGAAGGAGGTGTTGGTTCCCAAACCAGCAACCCAAATCTGTCTAGTCATGACTCCGGTTAACCTGGAGGTTCAAGGACCAGCACAGGTTCCTTGACTATCATGCATTGTCATTTAGGAAGTTCATTGCTGTTGACATTGGAGTCAACTTGATGATTAGTCAAGTTTTGATAATGCTTGTGGCCTAATCTATTCTGGAGTTTGAGTTGCTGTACAGGAACATAAGAAGTGGTTCAGTGTCTAACTGATACAAGCCTAAGCTATCAAAGCTGTATGACTCTTAGTACAAGAGAGGAGCCGATCTGCACAAGGGGTGACTCGTCTGGATTGATCTAAATCAAACCAAAGGAATCTGGACAGAAGTAACTTGATGGATTGAAGTGCACCACACGAGGAATGGAGGGACTCGTGATACAGCACAAGCTTCTTCTCTAGGCGTGGAGGTACTGGTCTCTCACAAGGCAGAGAGATAGGAGGCGAATTCTAGAGAGGAATTCTAGGGTTTCCGAAGAAAAGCTTTTCTGTTTATTCAAGACTGCCCAAAAAGTGGGCTTGCGAACATATATATAGGACTTAAAGGAACAGGCTCCTTTAGGTCAAGGAAATAATAAATGCATAAAAACTATAGTCTAAAATGAAAAGCATAAGGTACTGATATGTCTTGGACCAAGATAAGCACCTAGGAGATGTGTAAAAGCAGGTTGTGGCCTGTTAAAAACTTCCTCCGTAAAACCCATTGGGACAAACCGAGAGAAAGGAAAAGAGCACACCAAAAAGCTTGTATCTTGACAACTTTGGAAAGATTCTAGGAGCCTTGGGGAGCTTCTGTTTGAATGAACAAAACGCCAAAATGCTGGCAATCATGGAGAGAAAGAGCCATTGGGATTTATTGTAAATCTGCTCCAAAAAATGCCAAGTTGAGATGGTGAAGAATCTGGCTGATCCAGTGAGGCTTAGTGCATGGTAAGACTCTCCAAGTGGTCTTAGATGTAAGTAATGATCTCCTGGTTCCATACGTGAGTTTGAGTTGCACACTCCTTAAGCAAAGAATTGCTTTCCTTAAATAGAACAGCCCAGATGCAGTGTAGATAGTCTGACTTGTAAATGACATATCTCCTAAAACCATTAGTCCTTTTGGTATGAAACCAATTAGCCGAGTGCTCTGGTTGAGTTGAGAATCTATAGCAAGTGGTTTCACGGTCAACTCTTCATGGTTGCAAAGATATCCTTCTTTGAATGCACCTATGTCGCTGCTGCTCCAATGTTGCATGTATGGTTGATCTCATCAGTTGGTGGTACAGCTACTGACTTGAGGTCCTCATCAGAACCAAGGAGATCATTACTTACATCTAATACCACTTGGAGAGTTTCTTACCATGCACTAAGCCTCACTGGATCAGCCAGATCTCACCATCCTCAACTTGCATTTTTTTGGACAGATTTACAATAAATCCCAATGGCTCTTTCTCTCCATTGATTGCCAGCATTTTGGCGTTTTGTTCCATCAAACAGAGCTCCCCAAGGCTCCTAGAATCTTCCAAAGTTGTCAAGATCAAAGCTCTTTGTGTGTGCTCTTTCCTTTCTCTCGTTTTGTCCCAATGGGTTTTTACGGAGGAAGGTTTTTAACGAGGCCACAACCTGCTTTACACATCTCCTAGGTGCTATCTTGGTCCAAGACATATCAGTACCTTATGCTTTCATTTTAGAATATAGTTTTATGCATTTATATTTTCCTTGACCTAAGGAGCCTGTTCCTTAAGTCCTATATATATGTTTCGGCAAGCCCCACTTTTTGGGCAGTCTTGAAAAACAGAAAAGCCTTTTCTTCGGAAACCCTAGATTCTCTCTCTAGAATTCGCCTCCTTTCTCTCTGCCTTGTGAGACCAGTACCTCACGGCCTAGAGAAGCTTTGTGCTGTATCACGAGTCCCTCCATTCCTCGTGTGGTGCACTTCAATCCATCAAGTTACTTCTGTCCAGATTCCTTTGGTTGATTAGATCAATCCAGACGAGTCACCCTTGTGCAGATCGGCTCCTTCTCTTGTACTAAGAGTCATACAGACTTGATAGCTTAGGCTTGTATCAGTTTCCATACGTGAGTTTGAGTTGCAACTCCTTAAGCAAAGAATGCTTCCTTAAATAGAACCAGCCCAGATGCAGTGTAGTAGTCTGAATGTAAATGACATATCTCTAAACCATTAGTCCTTTTGGTATGAAACAATTAGCCGAGTGCTCTGGTTGAGTTGAGAATCTATAGTGGTACGGCCTTGGATAGGCTGTCTCTCCCTGGATCACTTGAAGGGGGCATGGGTGTATGATAGATGATGAAGATGGTCTTTTCCTTAGAACTATGAGATGCTCTAAAGATGTTTAGCTACTCCTGAGACACAAGGGGCGTCCTGCTTGATGTCTAGGATGGATCACAGAAGGTTTAACTCTTCTTTAGTGTGATATAAAACTGCTCACCAACGTGAACAAGATAGAGAAGTCTCCAAAGAGACGATTTGTTTGAGCCAAAGCTTAAGTTTAATTGAATAATGGTTGATTGTTTACATGGAGGCTCGTGGCTACATAAATAAGAAAGAAGAAAACGAAATCCTAAG
>CAJHQP010005886.1:0-42347 GCA_905132765.1 Moricandia arvensis
TCCACGGATGGATAAATTCGAATCAGGGAAAAAAAGAAAAGATGATCGACCTTCGAAGGCATATATAATAGAAGCAAGGGAGAGGGACGAAGACACACAAGAAATACTCTGTAAATTAGTACTTAGAGCAGTTTAGACAACTTTCCGTTTTTGTTATCGATCTGCAGATCAGTTAGGTTTTCAAGTCTTAGGTTGTTTGAACTAGGGAACTCGCCGACATCTCTTGCGCTCAGGGCTTTTACCTGTTGTATACGCTCATACCCAGATTCTGAATAAGATCTCTATTGCTCTGTTCTTCATCTCAATTTATTTTATTTCTTCTGTTTTTTCATAACTTGATTACTTGTCGTTAGGGCACAGCAGAAATCCGGGAACTCAAAGAAATTTAGGGTTTCTTAGATTTCCTCCGATTACGGATACTGACGGTGTGAATTTTTGTTCCCACAGTTTGTCGCTAGACGGAGAGGGGCAACAGATCAATCTAACTCACAGCCGCAAGTCACATGGTCAAATATGGCTATATACACTACGGACAATCAACCACCTCGCGATGGCAATGCCGTCGGTGAAAACGCCGAAAGCACTACAGCAGCCAACGCGTCTGCGGCTAACACATACGCAAACACCGCAGCATTCGAGGAAATTAAAAAGATGTTCTCGACTCTCAAAAATAAGTCGGCCAAACAATACAAGCTCACGAGTTCTCTTGCTAAACAGGTTGAAACCCTAACTACGAGAATTAGGGGTTTTATTTCTGTGTGGAACGAATAGAATCGGCGGATGAAGACTTGACTTTATGACTTTTGCACGACAGGCCTACTAACACACAGAGCGTTCCTTCTGATCGAAATCCAAACGAAGCAAGCCCTGACGTGACTTGGCCAAACGCGGAAAAAAACCAGCCTCTCGAGCAAGAGACGGGAGCTGATGAAGTCGAACGGGTCAACTTGGGAAACCAGCGATTAGTCAGACCCTTCGAACGAGGATGCCGATGTGCATCCGAGGAGGAAAAGAAGCTGCGAGGATCGGGAGAACTCTCTGTTCGTTATACCTATGACTGAAGAAGAAGAACACGTCTTCTGGGTAGAACAAGAAAAGTTAGCCAAAGAGAAGGCTCGAATCACTTGCAGCAAACGCCAAAAAACTCGGAAAACTGCTGGCATTAACCACAGCATGATGCGTGATCTTCGCGATCATATCGCAAAAAATGGCCGTAGAGGTAAAAGCTCAGAAATTCACCACGACTCCAGCACAGCACCTCACCTCAGATCGTTAGGCTCCTCGAAGAAGATCAGAAAACTCCATTCACTGCTCATATCACTGAAACAAGGTTTTAGATCTTGGGAAGATCAAGACCCTATATACAATCGAACTAGCGACCCAAAAGCCCATCTGCAGACCTTTCAGATCATGATGGGTAGGGAAAAACTCAGGGACAGCGAAAAAGAAGCCGGCTATTTCCGCCACTTCGTCGAACATCTCCAGGGAGAATCACTCGAAAATCCATCAAAATATTCCACCAACTCATGATGGGTAGGGCCAAACTTAGGGACAGAGAAAAAGGCGCCGTCTATTTTCCGAATCTTCGTCGAAACTACATCGGAAGATTCCTCCAACTCGCTTCGGAATTACTCAAGCAATATTCAATGTTCATGAATAGGGGAACCTCCAACATCGACCTCTGGAGCTTGTCCCAAAAGGAAGATGAACCTATCCGCGATTACATGAGCTGATTTTAAATTGTTATGTCTAGAGTTAGCGGGATCAGCGATAAGGTGGCTATCGATGCGCTCAAGAAAGACGCTCTGGTACAAATCAAAATTTAGGAAGTGGATAACTCTCGAAAACCGCGTACAATCTACGATGCTCTCCATAAAGAAACAGACTATATCATCATCGAAGAAGAGATGAAAGTCCTTTCACAAAAACATCAGACATAAAGGACATCCTCGAAAGAAATAGCACCAGAGCAGAAGCCAAAAAGGAAGACCTATCATAACGACAAGTACATCAATCACGAGGGGGAAGACGTCCAGGTAGCGCACAATTATGCCATACACTCCGCGTCATAACAAGGAAGAACATCGGAAAACACATGGAACCGAAACTTGACATACGACGAAACAACATTCTAAAAGTTTCACCAGACCAGGGGCCATTCCACTATGAACTGCAAAGTTTTTGGTGCGAGGCTAACGGCAAAAACTGCTCGCATGAGAAATTTTGGAGGTAACAGGTATAAAATGACCTCATCCGAGATATACAACCGTCCCGCAAAATACCGATCAAACTCCACAGCAGAAAACGCTCCTCAAGGAAATCGATCAGGCGAGAACGGAAAACGTGGAAGAAGGGCAGATAAAAAGGCAATGACAACAATCGTCGCAAGGTAAACATGATCATCGGAGGATCGCAATACTTCCACGGTACCCTCTCGTCAATAAAGGCTATCAAAGGATGGTTTTGTTAATAGTTTCAGCTTGCTTGTTGTCTTACGGGTATATCGGAGTTGACTTGGTCAGTCGCATCTTCCTTTTTTTTTTGCAAAATGCCTCGAATCTGGTCGAGATAAACTGAGACCTGTTGTATGTTATGATCTCGTAATTTCTCCATACAAACTTTTTAACGTGGGCGTCCTTAATGCCCTTGTATGAGTCTGCTTCGACCCATTTGAGAATAAATCTGTTAAGACTAGCAGGAAGAGTTTTTGTTATATTTGTGCATGGGGCCGACAATATCCATTGACCATCACATGAACGAGTATGGCACTGAAATAAATGAGAGAAGCTCCGCAGGTTGATGGATTGTTGGCTGGTGCCTCTGGCATTTTTTGCATTTTCTTATGAATTCTCGCAATCTTTGATCATTCGTCAATAATAGTCATGGCATTTTATTTTGGTTGTGCGGGATCTTCCACCAAAGTGATTTCCGCAGGATCCAGAATGGACCTCTTCCATGATTTTCCGTGCTTTGTTTCCTTCCACCCACATCATAAGTGGTCTGGAAAATCTCCACTTGTAAATTCCTCTGTCTATTAGGACGTATCATGCGGCTTGGGTTTTTGATCTTTTGGGATGCCCACTTCTCTTCAAGGAGCGTTCTGTCGGCGATGTATGCTAGGATTGTTTCCATCCATGGTTTATCGCACATATATTAAGATTGGTTCGAATTTTATTTGGGTTGGATGTCAACTCCGTCATCGTCATCGTTATGCGGGTTTATTAAGTTTACGATGACTGGTGGCCCAATGCTTGGGTACTTTATAAATTTTACGGGGATAACTCTTCTGAGACCCGGATCTGAGCTTGGTGATAAGGATGCTAGAGCATCGGTTTGGGCGTTTTACAGGCAAGGAATTTGGGGGGGATAGCGAATTGGTCGAAGTCTTGATCTAGGTCCTGGACGAGTTTTAAGTATGTGTCCATTCTTTCGTCCCTTGCTTCGTATTTCCCACTTTATTGGTTTGCTACTATTTTAGAATCACTGTACGCGTGGATTTTGTGTCTCTTGAGACCATGAGCTAGTCGCAAGCCCACGACGAGAGCTTTGTACTCAGCTTCACTGTTTGAAGCGTGAAAAAATTGTTGAAACAATTTTTCCAACACTTCCCCAATTGGCTACATGAGTCGAACCCCCGATTCATGAGCCTTGTTTGGAT
Organism: Moricandia arvensis; assembly: GCA_905132765.1. Taxonomy (NCBI): domain Eukaryota; kingdom Viridiplantae; phylum Streptophyta; class Magnoliopsida; order Brassicales; family Brassicaceae; genus Moricandia; species Moricandia arvensis. The sequence goes on from CAJHQP010005886.1 coordinate 3,659, forward strand.
GAAGATCCGTCGACATGAAGGGTCCAGGTCGAGCTCGGTTCTTGGCTTGTCAATGCCCTTCATGGGAAGTTCTACAAAAAATTGGCTAGTACTTGTGATTTTGCATAAGTTTTCATTCGATAATTAACATCGTATTCATTCAGCTCGAACGCCCACTTTGCTAACCTTTTGGATTGACTGGGACTGTGCAAAATTGTTCGCAATGGGAATGAGGTGAGTACTACGATTGAGTTCAACTGAAAATATGGTCTCAGTTTTCATGCCAAAGGTACGACGGCGAGCGCTAGTTTTTCCATCAGAGGGTACCATGTATCTGCATCCATTAAGGTTTTACTTACGTAAAAAATTGGTTTTTGCTCACCACATTCTTCTCTGATGAGAACGCCGCTTATGGCCGTCGTTAATACTGCGAGATACAAAAAAAAGGCTCCCCTTCAAAAAGTTTCGCGAGAACTGGAGGAGTGGTCAAGTAATGCTCCAACTGTTGGAAAGTTTTTCTTATTCCTCAGACCATTCAAAATTTTGTTCCCTTTCAATGTCTCGTAGAAGAATATGCATTTTTATGTTGACCGGGAGATGAAGGGATTAAGTGAAGCGACTCTCCTGGTTAATCTTTGTACTTCTCGTTTGGTTCTTGGGGGAAGCCATCTCAACTAGCACGTTGATTTTTTTTGGATTAGATTTGATGCTATGATATGCGACGAGGTATCCATGGAATTTCCCCGGCACCACCGTGAACTTGCATTTAGCTGGGTTCAATTTCATGTTATGCAAATTTAGCCTCTAAAAACATTCTTGCAGATGGGCGATGTGATCTTGCTCTTCGAGAGATTTTACGATCATATCACCGATGTAAACCTCCATGGTTTTGCTGAGCAGCTCGGAGAAAATGCGGTTTAGGAGTCATTGGTAAGTTGAGCATGCGTTCTTGAGACCAGAAGGCATAACTTTGTAACAATAGATGCCACAATCTGTAATGAGCGCAGTCTTTTTGTGATCATCGGGGTTCATTTTAATTTGGTTATATCCTAAGAAAGCGTCTATGAAAGACAGAAGCTTGTTCCACACAGTTTCTTTTACTAAGCGGTCGATATGCGGTAGCGGAAAGCTTTCTTTTGGAAACGCCTTATTGAGATCGGTGAAATCGACTCAGACTCGACACTTCCCATTTTTTTGTTTTTGACTACGACGGGATTGGCGAGGCAGTTTGGGTATCTTACCTCCATTATGCACCCGACTTTGAGGAGTTTCTCAACCTCGTCGTTGACCGTGGCGACGCGTTCTGGTCCCAACTTTCGTCGTTTATGTTTAACAGGTTCGAAAGTTGGATCGACGTTGAGTTCATGGCATGTTATGTTGATATGGACGTTGAGTTCAAGGCAGAAAGTGTTACTCTCTTCGGGCCTGGATGGTTGTAGTAATCAAAAATATGATCCATTCTCTTCTCCTATTCAAGGTAAGCTTCCAGGTCCACCTTCTCAACATATACTGGTGCCTCTAGTTTGATGTGGTTTTTATACGGTTCTGGTTTGGTAGAGCCCTTGGAGGTGGGTTGTAGTCTTCCTCCTCCTTTCCCCATAATCATCTTGAACCTCAGGCCTTGTTGGATTCAGTTGAGGATAGGGTCCGGGTCATCTTCATGCAGTTGGTCCCTCGTACTAGGCCTTGGGCTGTCATTGATATGGACTCTAATTCTGTTTTGGGGGTGCTCCGGCTGGTAATGGGTTGTTTTGGCCTGTTCCCAAGTCAACTCGTCGGGTGGGTCTAGTTTCTGGCCTTTGCTTGATCCAGGTCAGTTTATCCCCCAAGTCTTGTCGAACCGTAGCAATGTCTTGTCTCACATTCCTCATCTCGTCTTGTAGGCTATGGATGGCTTGCATCAAGACTGCTTGAAATTCAACACCCATGGTTGTCTTCCAATGTATCTAGCAAAAGAAACGTTGAACTTAAGGTTTTGGATGATAAAAGTAAAAGATAGAACAAAACAAATGGAAAAAATATAGTTTTAAAAAAAAATCTTAAGGAAGTAACAATGAAATAAGGGAGAAATCTTCTTTCTTTTTTTTGGAAGATTAAGGTTTCGAAATTTAAACAAAGAGAATGAAAACGGAATAAGGTGATTTAAAAGGGAGAATTGGAAAAATGAGACGCTCTTAACTTTTGTTTGTCCATTTAGGACTTTTGATATTTTGGACATTTTTAGACAGTTTTTACCCTTGTGTAATGAAAAAATAGTAAAATAAATTTTAAAAATATAAAAAAATATGAGAACTATTGGAAACTTAAGTATAATAATTTATATGTTTAAAATTCTTTTCTTAAAATAGTGGAAACATATTTTATTTGATGTCTACCTGTGGATAGAATACACATTCTCGCTATCTGTTTAGCCTATAAATCGGATACTAAGTGTTATACATAGATCTATCCTAGGTATATAAACAAACAAAACTTCTTGTATATTCTATCTTAGCTAGAATTCGTTAGGTTATATTATAGCAAGATGTTGTTAGTCTACCTCGAGCTTTGATTACAACTTACAGCCACAACTCTACGATTTACCTTTTCTTGTTTATGTGTCATAACTTGTTCTGTCTTTTACCTTATGTTACGCCTACGGAAGAATAAACTTTCTACTCACTTTACAGTGTTCTGCACAACGTATGATACATATTATAAATCGTATGATACATATTATACATATTATAAATCGTATGATACATATTATAAATACATATTACAAATCAAGAAAATTATGGAAACTTCCATATTTCGGTTAATATATTTCCTAAATCTACACTAAATCTACCATAAATCTCTCATAATATATTTTTTTCCACGTTTTTCTCCTCCCACAATATTTCTTTCTTTGTTTTTTGTCTCTCTCTTCTTCATCAACATAACCATCTTCTCTCTCTATTAATACAACATGGTCTCTAAACACCACACATATATCTTTGTTTTTGTGGATCATTTTGTTTTTGTGGATCATTTACTTAAACATAAAGTTATAAAAGGTGGAACACAAATGCAAGAGTTAAAAAAGATGAGAATTGTTACTTCTTACTTTGGTTATAGATAATAAGAGAAGAAAGTAAAACATGTTTTTATCTTTTTCTTTTTAATATTAAATTAGTTACAAAAATTTATTATTTATTAAGAAGAAACAATTCCAATTAAGATAAAAATGTGTTTTTATCTTTTTCCTTTTTAATATTAAATGAATTACGAAAATATATTATTTATAATTTTTAATTGGTTAATTGAGGGGTATTATGGTATTAAAAGGAATGTGAATCCTATTTTCCTAGATAATCTTCCAAAAGTCTTAAAGGGACAAATTCAAGATGAGAGTGTCCTATTTTTCCATTTTTTTCATTTAAAAAATGGAAATACTAGGTGTGGTGGTCTACCGAAAAGGAAGGTTTTAAACTCTCAACCACAAAAAGGAAATTCGGTCCTATCAACGTTACTAACACGTTTTTGGGGATCTTTTCTTTATCTTTCGAATCAGAATAACAATCAAACTTAGGGTAAAGCTAAGAACAAGATGGACACGCATTCAAAAAAAAAATTGATTGTTTTTTTACGAGTTTTTCCTTAAAGGACTAAACGAATGGAAATAACTAGATGATCTTTTGGTCTCTTCTTTTTTAAGATATGAAATGACTAGATGCAACACGGATTCAACAAACTAGAATACGCAAATGATTTTGTATAGGTTTTCAAGTTATGTAAACATAAAGTAAGTGAATGAAGAACAAATGATTTTCTTTTTGATTTTAGATTTAAGGATGCAAAGAAAAACAAATGTAATTGAGGATGTAAAGTGGATAGAAACGACCTGGTGCTGAAGGAACTTTAGCTCTGATACCAGAAATGATATAAGCCTAGGTTGACAAAGGCCGTATGATCCTTGGCATAAGAGAGAGACTCGGTCTAACACAAAGGTGGACCGGTTGGCTTGATCTAATCAAGAAAAAGGATCGAGAACAAGTAACTTGGTGGGATGAAGTGTACCACACAAGGGATGGATGATTTGTGATACAACACAAACTCTCTAAGACGTGGAGGTACTGGTCTCATAAGGCAAGAGAAAGGAGGCGAGTTCTTTCTTAGACCTCTAGGGTTTTCATTTAAGAAAATGTTTTGTTTTATATCATGCGTAAAAAGTATACAAACTGCTTAGAGGGGAGTTATACATATATCCAATACAGTGGTGCCTTCGAGAGTATTTTAAGCAAATATTACATAAGTTTTTGACTAAAATAAAACCCTATTATGTGTCAGAGCCAACTAGTAATTTTGGGCTTAAAATTTAAATAAAAGAAAAGGAAAAAGACAAAACCTGGAAACAAATCAAACCGTTGGAAAATGATTTAAACGCTTACCTTTTTAGCCGGTTTGATTAATCCTTGAACCTTGCTATTTGAGCTGTTCTTCTATGCTGATGACTAGCAAGTTGCTGTGTACTTGGTCCGGAATGAATGGCCAAAGATCTTCACTTGAGGGCTTAGTCTTCTCGAATAGTCCATCATTGTTCAAGCTTGGTTCTTTATTAACTTATTCATCAGTTGGCTTAACCTCAGTAGGCTTAACCTGCACATGATCAAAAGCAAGCATCATGCTCTAATTAAACTTGTGTTGAAGTATCTTATCTCTTTGTCTAGTCATGGGTCCTTTGACAACAATAGGTATTGGAAATTCTTGGTTGGTTCTGTTAGGTCTTGTGTTGGTGATCATGTCTTGAATGTCTGGTTCTGTTAGGTCCGGCTCTGGTTAAGGTTGAATGTCCTCATCAGCATGTAGCCAGGTGGGCACGTAGCGTAGTGGGCACATGGACTAGTGCGAATGTAGCCTTGGTAGCACATGACTCATTAGTTGATAGGGGTCATCTGGTCTAGAGGTCACCTGACTGAACCAAATGGTAGACTAGTCCATATCTTCAATGAGCATGGTGCATCGATGTGCTTCAATGAGCATGGAGTGTTCCTTCCTGATGGGCAGAAGATCATGGCCTGAAGCAGTAGATAGAGTTTTAGAGGTGCTGCAATGAGCATAGAATTTCATCTTGTTGACAGTATCGCAGGGATTTTCCTATTATAGGCATATTGATGAAGATAGTCTTCTACATAAGAATCTTATCTTGGCGACTGTAGAATTTGTGAGCTCTGTAGATGGACGTCTTCTCCTCTTCTTTAGGTTTAGGAAACTTATATTTATAGTAGAGGTTGTGCATCTCTCTTAGGATTTGTTAATATTCATTATATCCTTAGATAATAGAATATTTCCATTTTTCTTAAGGATGGTCATATAATTAGAATATTCATCTTTCTCTCGGATTTTAGGAAGATCCTTCTTGCCTAAGCTGGTTACCTTATACTAAGAAAGATTTCCATTTATCCTAAGGGAGGAGAAATCACTTGATTGGAAGCCGGAAGCCGGAAGCCGGAGGCAGGAATGGTACCAGGATATGATAGGGATTTCTCCAAGCATGAATCAGAAGGCCGGGGTCCTGCTCAGAGCGGGAGTATCTCTTCATGGATTATTTATTTCCCAACACCTGGATAAACTCCATGAAGGCAGTCCCATCGTACCTATCACCTGGGATCATGTTCCCAACTCCAAAAGGGAACCACAACAAATCTGGGGATTCAAAACAGTTGTGACTATGCTTTCTGGAGAACACAAGCTGAGGCAAATCACGACCACATCCATGGAAACCCAAGTGTACGAAAGATACTCAGCTCTAGACTGAAGATGCTTCTGAAAAAGCGATCCAGAATCGTCTACTCAAGCACGGGATACAAAAGAAAACAAGCATATTTCTGCCAACAATTCTAGTACCGGAAGTCTACTATGGAAAAAGACGCCGATCAGTAAAGTCAACGCGAATAGGACGATCGACGTAACCAACGCAAAAGATTAAAACACTCACGACAACTACTGAAGTACCAGAAGGCTTGATCGCCTAAAAGGGATTCGTTGCAACGATCGTCGCAGAAAAGTTTAGTTGTACTCTCTAAAGGGGAGGGGATGCATACGTATACGTATACTTGTATACTCCACCTTTTAAAATATTTGAACTTGAAATCAATATTTTTTAAAAAAATTCAATAATTTAAGCAATATGACTTCAAAGGACTCACAAATCTATTTTATCGCAGTTATACTTATCTCGCGAATTACTTTTACGAACAGACTGGCAATCCATGATTTGCTCGACGTCGAAGTACGAACAAACAAATATCGTATAACCGGAACAAAATCATCGAAATTTCAATGACCAACGGTGGAACAAAACTTCTAATTGCTTCCAAAACAAGCTACACCCAGTCACAAGATCAAATAAGATTTTTGACCAAAATGCAAAAACTTCCCAACATACCATAAAAACAGTAAATCACTTTATCCAAAGAAAAAAATATTCTCGGAAAAAAACGAGACGTCGCAGACTTTTGAAAAAACTAATAGAACAGTCTTCACGCGCTATAGATTAACAACTAACACAAGTTAGAAAAGACAACTACTTGCTCTTACATCAACATTCGTTGACTGGTCTCGACGGCCATGGACGACAAGACCAACACACGGGCGACGAGAAAGAGCCATGTTTCGTCTGCCACAGGCGACGAGGCCATTACCAAGTCTCATCGCTTGCAGGCGACAAGACACGAGCCATGCCTCGTCGCCTTACTGTCAACGATAACATCTCCGCTTCTTCACTCTCTCCATCAGGACTTGTACCGTACTGATTCTCATTTTGTCTTATTAGAGTTTCCGTTTAAGATTTGCGATAAAATAAGCAAAGACTTGTCTTCTCAAATTTTTTTGAATCAACTGTATAAAAAATAACGGTTAACTTAACACATTGTTATCTCGACTATATGGACGGTTTTATTATTTTGCGGAACCAACGATACAGAAACAACGTCGTATGAATAGTGATTTCTCCAAAGGAAATCGTAAAAACGCTTATGTCATAAAACGGCTGAAAAGGCCTAACACAACACAACAAAAGGCCCATTTATGGTTTTGGACGAGACTGAGCCCGATTATAATGACGGTTTACCGAATCTCCGCAAAAGAAAATGAAAAAGAAGATAAATGTTAAGTTCCGGATAATCATGGAACATCGAGAAGATAAAGAAGATTTCAAGCCGAAAATAGACTTGAATCAGGGGTAGAAAAGGAAAAACGACCGACTGTTGGGGTCAAAATCAGTTACGATTAGTAAATGTTCTAATATTACCGGGGGAATGATTTCTCTCTTCAAAGTAAAAGAAAACGAGAAAAAAACGTGTCTGAGCACCTCATGGGTTTGTTCATCCGCAACGTCTTGTCCACAAATGGGAGACAATATCATCTCTAAGTTTTGTTACCCATTGGCAACGAGACAGAAGTCATAGGCGACGAGACAAGGGCCAATTCTCATGACCTCATGGCGACCAGACCACGCTAGAAAGAGGGAAACATGGTCTGGTCCCCAATGGGCAATGAAATACAACCCATGTCTCGTTGCCTATGGGCGACGTGACCATAACTGAGTCTCGTCGCCTACAAGCGAGCAAAGCCCAGAACCAAGTCTCTCCTTCATGGCGACCAGACCATATCTTCCTCTCTCAGTCGCCTCCTCTCTGTCTCTCCTGCATCTCCTCTCATCTCCTCTCTTGCTCTCTCTCTCTCTCTCTCTCTCTCTCTCTTGTCGCCTTATGGTGACCAGACCATGTCTCATGCTCTTGACCCCTCGAGTGACCATTCTCTCTTTCTCTCAGTCGCCGTCCGGTGACAAGGCCATCTCACTCTCTCATCGCCTCATGGCGACCACTCTGTCATTATCTCATCGCCATCCGGCGACCAGGCCATCTCACTCTCTCGTCTCCTCATGGCATCCGGCGACCTGGACGTCTCACTCCCTCGTCTCCTCGGGCGACCACTCTCTCATTCTCTCATCACCATCCGGTGACCAGGCCGTCCCACTCTCTTGTGCTCATGGCAACCACTCTCTATCTCTCTCTCTCTATCATCTCTCTTTATCTTCTCTCTTCTCTCTCTCTCTCTCTCTCTCTCTCTCTCTCTCTCTCCTCATCTATTCGCCTCATGGCGACAAGACCACGCTCACTCTCTCGTCGCGCCTCGGAAGAACGCTCTCTCTTTCTCTCATCGCCATTTGCGACAAGGCTGTCTCCTCGTTCGTCTCCATCACGGCGACTAACGCCCCTCTTCTTCACCGCTGGGCGACCATGCTGTCCCCTCTCGTCGCAATCGGGCAACATCACACGGCCTTGGCCTCATCTCGTCCATCACAACTCTCTCTTTCTAATCTTGACCGAACTGTCTCTTGTTTGGCTCGCTTGGATCACAGTTGAAATCTTACGAAATAAATATCAAGGACTTTTTTCTCGTAAAAATTTCGAACCAATCGTATAAAACGATAACGTTTAACTTAACACCATTTTATCTCGAATATATGAATGATTTTACTATTTCACAGAAACCAAGGGTACATAACCAACATCGTATGAACGCGATTTTCTGTGAAAGAAATCGTTAAAAATGCTTAAGTCACAAAACGGCTCGAAAAGGTCTAATACGCAACAAAGGGCCCATTTAATGATTTTAGACGGGAATGAGCCGATTATAGTGACGGTCTTACCTAATCTCTGCAGAAGATAAATGGATAGACAGATGAATGTTAAGTTTTTCAGATAATCATGGAAGATCGAGAAGATAAGGAAGATTTTTGTAGAAAGATATACTCGAATCAGGGGCAGAAAAGAAAAGACGACCAACCTAGGGGGATATATAAGAGAGGCTAAGGCGAGAGGACTGGGGACACACAAAAAGTCTGAGAAAAATACTTAGCACTTAGAGCAATATTTGGAAGTTTTTCAATTCTTGTTATCGAGCTGCGAGACAACTAGGGTTTAAGGTCTTAGGTCATTACAAACTAGGGAACTCGCCAACGAGGTCTTGCGGCCGAGGCTCTTACTTGTTGTAAACGCTCATACGCAGATTGGAAATAAGATCTTCTTTGCTATGTTCTCTTTCGATTTACTTTACCTTGTATGTTTGTGATTTTGATCATTTGTTGTTTTGGCTTAGAAGAAATCGAGGACCTCAGGGAAAGTTAGGTTTCTTAGCTTTACTTCCGCATTACGGAAATCTAGGTGTGAATTTTGGTTCACACAAACCTAGGGCGATATATAAGAGAGGACAAGGCGAGGGGACGCAGAGACAAAGAAATTCTCAAGACAGTTTAGCACTTAGAAAGATTTTAGAAATTTTGTTTCTAATTTATAGAACACAAACTAGGGTTTTAGAGCATAAGTTATTAGAACTAGGGATCGCGCCGAAAGATCTTGCGGTCCGAAGCTCTTAAAATCATGTTGGTATCATGCAGGACGATTCTTGACGCGAAAACGATTCAGGAAGATCTTTCTTTTACTCGCAAAATCATAACGTTGTTTATCTCGCGTTTTGTTACTTATAATCTGATTACTTGTCGGAGGCTCAGCAGAAATCCGGGGACATCAGGGAAATTTAGGATTACTTGACTTCCTCCAATAACAAAAATCGACGGTGGTGAATTTTGGTTCCTACTGTTTTGGCGCTAGAATGTGGGGGGGGGGGGGGGGGGGGGGGGGGGGGGGTACGGATCATCTAACTAGCAGCCACAAAACGTTTGGTCAGATATGACTACAGACGCTCAAAAAAATCAACTAGCTCGTGACGACAACAATTGAGACTACTCCCAGCAGGAAACGTCTATGTGGTCACGGCTTGATGCTAACACTGCTAAGCATTACAAGAGATGAAGATGATAGGCTTGATTCTCGATAAGAAGTCGATAACAACAACATAAAACTCACGAGTTTCTCATCGCTAAACAGGTTGAAACCCTAATAGAGAAAAAAACAGAACAATTTTCCCCGCCGCGGACTACGAGGGTCCGCAGCGGAAGAAGGCTTGACTTCGTGAATCCGTTGGAAAGGACTGCAAACGCTCAAGGAAAACCATCGGGACAAAATCATGATGAGAATAATTCCCAAAGCAACGCGGAAGAACATTGAAAATTCTTTGCCTAGCGATCAGGAATAAGAAGGAAACAAAGTCGAGCAAATCAACTTGGATCACAGTGATCAATCTTATCATTCGGAGGAAGAAACTGACATGCATCCGAGAAGGACAAGAAGCCGCACGATTCGGAAAGATTCTTCATTCGAAAAATCCATGACAGAAGAGGAAGAAAATATCTTCTGGGTAGAGCATGAGAAACTATCCGAAGAACAGGCTCGGATCACCCACATCAAACACCGACAAACTCGGAAACCTGCTAGCAACAATCTTGACGAGATGCACGATGTCCGTGACTATATTGCAAAACCGACCGTGGAGGTAAAAGCGGTGGAACTCAAATTTACCACGCCACTAGTGCTGCAAGATCGTAGACTCCTTGAGGAAGCTCTGAAGACTACTTTTACTGCTCGCATCTCTGAGACGAGAATCTCAGACCCTCGGAAGATCAAAATCCCTATGTATGATGGCACCACCGACCCCAAAGCGCACTTGGAGACCTTCCAGAACGTGATGGGTGGGACCAAGCTCAGGGAAAATGAAAGAGACGCCAGATATTGCCGCCTCTTAGCCAATAATCGTTAGGGGGCATCACTCGAATGTTTTTCTCGCCTAAAGCAAATTCCATCAGAAGTTTCTGCCAACTCGCTTCGGAGTTTCTCAAGCAAGACTCCATGTTTATGGACAGAGAAACCTCCGACGTCAACCTTTGGAGTCTATCCCAAAAGAAAGACAAACCTCTCTTCGATTTCATGAATATATTCAAAATCGTCATGTCGAGAGTTAGAGGGATCAGCGACAAGGTTGCTACAGACGTGCTCACAAAGACGCTCTGGTACAAGTCGAGGTTCATGAAGTGGATATCTCTCGAGAAACTATGTACGATCCAGGATGCTCTCCACAAAGCCATGGACTATATCATCATCGAAGAAGAGATGAAAGTCCTATCGCCAAAAATATACACCCATGAGAGCACCTTCGAAAGATAGCGACAGAGCAGAAGCCGGAGAAGGAAGTCTCTCGTAATGACAAGTATGTCCATCACAAGGGTGAAGATATCCGAGGAGCGCATAATTATGCCATTAACTGTGCACCAGAACACGGGAGAATGTCGGGAAACACATGGACCCAAAATTCCACCTATGACGAGAATACCTTCTGCAAGTTTCACCAAAATAAGGCCACTCGACTCTGATTAGAAAAGTTATATGCACAAGACTAGCGGCAAAACTACTCGCAAGAAAAATTTTGGAAATAAGCGGCATAAAATATCTCATTCGAGATACCGACCGTCCGCTGAAAAATGACCAAACCATGCCAACTGGGGACACTCCTCAAGGGAACCGTTCGGGTGAGAATGGAAAACGTGGAAGAAGATCTGACAATAGAGTCAATAACAATAACCGTCGCAGAGTAAACATGATTATCGGAGGATCACAATACTGCCACGACACTATTTCATCATTAAAGGCTTATCAACGGAAGCCGAGTCAAGTCCTAACTAGACTCCACCCATCGACGTCCAAACGATACAATCACTTTCGTGGAACATGAGACCGTCGAAATCGACAAACCTCATAGCGACCCACTTGTGATCGACCTTGTGATAAAGGACCTCGAAGTCGCCAGAATCCTTGTGGACATAGGAAGCACCATCGATGTTTTCTTCCGCGACACCCTCAAAAGAAGCACTAACCTCCTCCGAGTCAGGAGAAACCAGGATCTAAGCCCAGTGTTCCCAAATCCTCCCTTCAATCTCGGGGATCATCGGCTCTGTATTGGCGAGATTGGCCCAGGTTCCTCGACATCTTCATCTTCGCAGTTTCGAAGTCGTTATTGTCGGCCTGCGTGTGCCATAAAGAACCTACAGAACCTCGGCAATCACGGTAGTCCAAAAAGAACTTTTGCACCTGCTTGAACTCCCCGAAGTTAGCTGCAAACCGAGCCGTGCGATCGTTCAGGATCGAGGCCATCTCCCTCTGTCCAGCACGACGCGAACTGATAGGTCCTAATATTTACCTGTTTTAGACTATATGTTATAGGCCCTTTTGGAGTCTGTTATGTGTGTCTAGGATGTGTTTAGAGCCTTTTCAGGTCCATGTAGATTTTGGAGCATTGTAAATATTTGAGGGCTTTCTGGAGCTCAGGGAGAGAGGAACCCTTAGATGGTAAAGTCAACAAAGTACGAGTCGAGACTGAGCATTGCGTTGATTGCGACGCACACTTTCTATCAATCGACAGTCGACACGCAATAGCCCAATTCACAAAGTACCCGACTCAAAGCCAAGTCACAAAATTACAAGATTGACCCTGGATGAGTTTACCTAGTTTATATTGTATTTGCTATTATTTTATGCAAAGAGAGACTTTTTACAAGCTTTGATACTTTTCATAACAAAAATATTAGTTTAGGGTTTTTGGGGAGAATATCAAGACTTCTAAAGCTTTGTATTGGAACCTCACTTTCTATCCATATTTTTTTATCTTATGCATTATTTTATGTTATGATCATCTTTTGCTTAGCTATGTTTAGATAGTCACCTTGTTATATTTAGTGTTTATTAATGGTTTTGATGGATTAGCCAAACAATAGAATAGTCTAATGATTCTAAGTGAACCAATCGCATCTGCTCGTTTGACGTTTGACTAAGAAAGCCATCGATCGATGCCGTTTGCATACCATCAATGGACGGTCATTGTTAATTTTCACACGAAAGTTGTAGACTCTGAGCTTACCCGTAGGATAGATATATAAAATATCTTACTAATTTAATTTGTGTTCTATGATTGAAAACCCATTGGCTTCTATCCATTATAATCACTTCCTGAAAACCTTAGATGTATATATTTTCCTTACTCATTTACATACCAAATCCTATTTACTTATACTTAGTCTTATTAATTACCTAGCTTAATTAAGTCGAGCATCAAATCTATTGTGTGCCCTCGCTCTCTATGGATTTGATCCCTAAGTACTACAGCTAACCTCTCCTAGGAATGAGAAAGGAGACTTGTATGACATCAATATTCATCTGCGTAATGCAATAGGTCAAAGAATTGATGGTTAGGGGATTGTAATCCCTGAACCAGAAGAAGCTGCAGTACCTCAGGCTGGAGCTGAAGCCCAGGCTGCTCAACCCATAACCTTGGATGACTACAATCGTCCAGATCAATTATATACCAACATATTTGCTATTCGTCCTCCATCTTTCCAAAAGAATGATTTTGAGTTGAAGCCAACCTAGTTCAAACTTGTGGCACATACACCATTTCATGGTCATTCTCATGAGCACCCTATGGATCATTTGGAGCGATTCAAGGATCTTGTGTCTGTCATCAGGCTAATGGAGTCCCTGAGCACTACCTTCTATGCAAGCTCTTTAACTATTCCATTGATATAGATGCTTCATATTAGCTTAAGTATCTACCACCAGGATCTCTTACATCCTATAAAGACATCAAAAACGCCTTCCTGCGTAATTTATTTGATGATGCCAGAGCTGAGGAATTGAGGAGCAGAATTGCTATATTCACACAGTAGCCTGCAAAGTCTTTCAGAAACTCTTGGATGAGATTCAAATCCTACCAAAGAATTATCCACACCATGGATTCAATGAAGTGAAACTTCTCAGCATTTTTTCAGAGGTATTGAGCTCATACCAGATGGCTTTAGACACAGCCAGTGAAGGAAACTTCTGCAATATGAGTCCAGAAGAAGCTACCAGATTAATATAGAATCTGGCAGCTAGCAACATCACCTAGAACAATGATCACGAGAGGAGAAATCAGTCCCTACACTAACCAAGGATCAGATGGAGGAAGTATAACCCAAGTTGGACAATGTTCAGAAATTTCTGGGGTAGCAAGTTAGCTTCGTAGAGGATTAGAAGCTATAGGACTTGACAATGAGAAAGCTGAAAAAGAAGAAGAAGACGTGAACTTTGTTGGTGGAAATGGATTCCAAAGATATGGGAACTAGAGCAATAGAAATATTATGGCAATGGTCAGAGGAGTAGCCTACAACCAAGGATCGCATCAGCAGTGATCCTACAGCAAAAAAAGAACTTAGGAGCCTCCTACTATCAAAACAACCAATCAGATACCACAGGAAACAAGATTGGAGCCATGATCGCCAAGGTTATGGAGGGACAGCAGAAGATGAAAGTGGATTTCAATGGAAAGATTGATGTTGTCTATGCCACCTCAACACTAATTTTGATGCTCTCAACCACCCATGTGAAGAACCTAGAGAATCAAGTGGTTCAGACCAGTGAAGTTGTGAGGAGACAAGAAGCCTTCTTCAAGGAAAATATTGAGGCTGGACAGAAGCACCACGTCAGTGCCATCATAGATAATGATTTTTGGCAAGTTGTGGAAGAAGTTATGCACCGGGAAGAAGAAACTCGTGTGAATCCCCTGCCCTGTTCGAACGACCTTCGATCGACATCCGCAGTTAAACATCGATTGGCGGTACCTGAAGAATCTGTGGAATCGTTTGAAGATATGAACATCGATCGAGAGCCAGAACCTACCATCGATCGATGACAGTCTGAAACAAAGGATCCAATTGCTAAGCATAGATATGAAAAGGATGCCGGTTGCTAAGCATAGATATGAGTCTTTATATGCTAATAGGCACTCGAAACCCACCCAACCCAAACCCAGACAGATAGATAAACCAGTCCAATGATAATTATGGAAGCTATGCCATATACATCTTAGAGGAAAGAGAAGGCCCCTAAGCATCTTAGAAGGGACGCTAATGAGAAATAGATGGGCAACTTTACTAAGAGAGTTCTTAGAATCCCTTTAGATACCCCCATTCGAGGAAGCTTATTACATTCATATATTGTGGATGTTCTTCAGAGAAACCAAAGAGACTAATGAGGACATTGAAAAAATGCAATCATCTGAGGGAGAATATAAGCAAAGAGTTGAGTTGAAGAAGAGAAGTGACCTTGGGAAGTTTGTGGTTCCCTGCAACATCAAAGGATATAACTACCCTCATGCACTCTGCGAACACCGGTTCTTCAGTAAGCATTATGTCAAGAATCATGGAAGAAATGCTAAGCTTGAAGGTGGAGCCTTCTAGTGATTCATTCACTTTGTGGATTACTCAAAGGTGAATTTAGGAGCCATACTCAAAGACCTCTAAGTGCAAATCGACGATGCTCTAATTCTGTAGACTTTTATTTCTTGGACGACAAGTGGAGCAGCATTCATCCCTGCTACTTGGAAGAGCTTTCATGGCCACGATAGGAGCAGTATGTGACATGAAGACAAATAAGTTTTATCTATCTCTTATTGATCAAAATCACTACTATGAGCCTGTTCAAACTAAAACCAAGACTGTTCTCATTAATTTGGTTCATGAACCAGGACTTGGGCCACATGTTTTGTGATTTTGATTGAGAGAATGACATCGATAGAAGGTGCTAACCACTAGTTGATTGACAACGACCCTTTGACATCGATCGATGACAATCCTGACCTAGGGCATGATACGGCTAACCCAACGAAGAAGAAGAAGAAGAAGAAGAAGAAGAAGAAGAAGAAGAAGAAGAAGAAGAAGAAGAAGAAGAAGAAGAAGAGAAGAAGAAGAAGAAGAAGAAGAAGAAGAAGAAGAAGAAGAAGAAGAAGAAGAAGAAGAAGGAAGAAGAAGAAGAAGAAGAAGAAGAAGAAGAAGAAGAAGAAGAAGAAGAAGAAGAAGAAGAAGAAGAAGAAGAAGAAGAAGAAGAAGAAGAAGAAGTACCATGCTCTTGCATTAGATGAAGCTGGAAATTTTAAAGGATCCGATGAAACCTTGATCGCGACATTGATCGACGATGACCCTATACCATCGATCGAGGCTAATCTGGTAGAAGGGTACAATCCTATGAGGACCCAGCTAGGATGATATTACATTAGGAAACATAGATGAGTATGAAGGTTATAGAGATGAAGACGGCAATGCACGAGACATAGATGGCAGAAACATTAACGTGTCAATGGAAGACATAAGAAAGATTCTCCAGCGAGCAGCAATGGTTGGTTACACTCATTTGCGTTTACCACAAGAGAACTGTAAGGAGACCAAACCATCAGCTGATTACAACAGCAGAGCAGAAGTAGATGACATGGTACAAGGCATCTACAGATCCCAGGAGATGTTAATGGATGACTATTACAAGAGTATTGATGATATTCTATTACCCATTCAAGAACAATATTAGCTGGTTAACTACATGCATGGAGGATGTGATCAAAGGAAGGACTCTACTCATCATGTGATTCAGATACATAACGTAAATGGATTAGATGAAGCACCATCGATCGACAAACGAGCTCGACCATCGATCGACGCTTCACACAGACCATTTAGACGGAGGCTTGTAACCGAGAATCTGCTAGAGATAAACTTTATGGAGTTTATGCATCTCAAGACATGATGGTGGAAAATATATCCAGGAGATTGGATGACATATCCATACCCACAGATATCAAGATTGGCTGGTTACACAAACGCATTGAAAACTTTAGGAGAGGATGAGTCAAATTGAGTTCACCAAGGGAGAACATGGACAGCCAAAGAACGAGAGGTGAAGAAGCCATAAGAAGCTTCGTTGTTACCTGGTTCCAGATGAGCAAGAGGATGTGGACATTTGTTTTCCAACAAGTGATACTATACCCCCATCTTAGTCCAACAGTGCTACACATCAAGCTAAAGACTATAGCCAAGTGCTGAGTGAGAAGCAACCCACTATTAATATGTTTGAATTTATTTTATTTTAATGATTTTAATAATTTCGTATTTTTCTTTATTGCAATTAAAAAAATAGGAAGATCGAGAACCAAGCCATCGGCGACGACGGAGCAAAACAATCGGTCACGTCATCACACTACCATCAACCGACAACTCATAACATAGTCTATTATTTTCTATTGACCTTATTACTTTTACTTATGATTTAATTCTTTTTTTCACCTAACTGAGACGGGATAACACTAGGGAAAATGTTATTTAATTATTGGGGAGTTATTGATATTGCTTATCTATATTGGATTTTATTCTTATGCGTTTTATTGATTTAAGAAAATAATTTTTGATTAATTTAAATTTTACTTATTAATCTAACTATTATATAGCATTATTCTATATATGTTAATTGTAGAGAGTACTAGAGATACCAAAGTGGATCATCATGTCACTATATCACACGTGCTTAGAAAGTTTGAAGAACCGAAGCTAATCCCACCTAATTGAGTTGTTTCTTGCTTTTGGGGTTTGGCATTCATTGGATCTAATTCCTCTTGTAATTCTGGAAGGTAAAAGCTTGTGTTTCTAATTACCTTCTCTCTCTCCTCTCTCTCCTCTCTCTCACTCTCTCTCTCTCTCTCTCTCTCTCTCCTCTCTCTCTCTCTCTCCTCTTTCTCTCTCTCTCTCTCTCTCTCTCTCCTCTCTCTCTCTCTCTCTCTCTCTCTCTCTCTCTCTCTCTCTCTCTTCTCTCTCTCTCTCTCATCTCTCTCTCTCTCTCTCTCTCTTCTCTCCTCTCTTTCGGCATCTATAAAAATAAAGATTGAGATGATTTCCTGAAAGATGGAGAGGGGTATGCAAATTACAAAGTGATTCCTTTATTCTAATTCAGAAAGGAATGATCACATACGATGTAGAGCACTTCCTGGTGATCATCTCCTTTCTTCCCATCTTCTGCGGCCTGGTCCTTAGCTATATGCTCAGGTGTAGCTTCCTCCATATACAAGACTTGACCTTCGTTGCTCTTGAGGAGCAGATCAACCTTGGCAGTGAGTTCACCTTTCCATTGAGCATCAATGATGTTGACTTTCTTGGAGCGATCAGTCTCTGGGTTCTTGTTGGCTGAGCTAGCAGCCATGTTTTCTATCAGCTCGAACGCTCCTTCAGTAGTTTGAGTCATAAAATCTCCCTTACTCGCAGAGTTCAAGTCATTGCAAAACTCCCAGTCCACACCATCATAGAAAATCCCTAGAATGTAGTCCTGATCAAACCTGTGATGAGGTCACTCTCTGAGTATGTCATTGAATCGCTCTCATGCCATTAAGGGTTCATTGGAGCGATGCTTGAAAGAGGAAATATTGTTCTTGAGAGCAGCCGTTTTTGCCTTGGTGTAGAAGTGACTCAAGAAGGCAACTTGAACCTGCTCCCATGAAGTGAGAGACCTAGTAGGTAGTGATTTCAACCACCCTTCTGGTCAATCTCTGTACCTCTCGTTTTGTTTTCGAAGAAGCCATTTCGATCAGCGTGGTGATTTATTTTGGGTTAGCTTTGTTCCCACGGTAGGTCACGAGGTAACCTAGGAATTCTCCCGATGCCACTGTGAACCTGCATTTTGCGGGATTTAGTTTCATATTGTAGTTTAGCCTTTCAAATCATACTCGGAGGTGGGCAATATGCTTTTTTCTTCGAGAGATTTTAGGAGCATATCGTCGATGTAAACCTCCATTGTTTTTCCAAGTTATTTCTGAGAACATATGGTTAATGAGCCGTTGATAAGTCGCTCTAGCATTCTTGAGACCGAATGGCATTACCTTGTAGCAGTAACTGCCGCAGTCAGTTATGGATGCAGTCTTCTCTTGATCGTCGGGATTCATTCGGATCTGATTATATCCAGAGAAGGCATCCATAAAGGACATGAGTTTGTTCACTGTTGTCGCTTCTACTAAGCGGTCGATATGTGGCAGCGGGAAGCTATCCTTCGGGCACGCTTTATTGAGATCAGTGAAGTCGACATAGACTCTCCATTTCCCGTTCTTCTTTTTGACAAATATTGGGTTAGCGAGCCAATCGGGATACCTGACCTCTATTATGGACCGAACTTTGAGGAGTTTTTCAACCTCGACGTTGACCGCTTTGGTGCGTTCTGGTCCCAATTTTTGTCTCTTTTGTTAGACGGGCTTGAACATTGGGTCAACGTTGAGCTCGTGACCTGTGACGTCGATCTCGATCCTTGGCATATCTTCCGCGGTCCATGCAAAGGTGTGTGAGTTCTCCTTCAGACAAGCTACAAGCTCGATTTTTAGAGATTCGCTCAGGTTTGCACCGTCTCTACAAAAACAATCTGGGAACGCTTCGTCATACATACCGAGACAACGAGCTCGCAGGTCGGTTCTCGTTTCACATCCAAAGCTTTGGCTGCTCGCGACTTCCAAAAGATTTCTGTATCGTCCTATTTTGGAGCACTCTCAACTGCAGGCGATTTCTTTTTCTTTTTATGAGGAAATTCAGCTAACGGATTCTTCCATTTCAAGTCTGCAGCGAAGCAAACTTGCGAGATCCTACGATCTCCCCAGATGGTCTCGATTTCGAGAGGGGTTGGGAACTTGAGGCACATATGGTACGTCGACGGGATTGCTTGCACTCAGTTTAACCATGGAGTACCTACGATTGTGATGTAGGATGTGGGTCAATCGATGACCAGGAACTCCACAATTTTCTACACGTTACCAGCTTTCACAAAGAGATAGATCGTGCCGAGAGTCATGGTAGCTTCTCCTGAGAGCCCTACTATTGGTTTTGGATCTTCCGCAATTTTGGATAAGTCGACTCCCATTCGCTCGAGTGTGTCTTTGAAAACGATGTTGGTCGAGCTTCCGGTGTCGACTAATATCATTGCAACATCGATATTCTGGACTGTCAGCTCAAAGATAAGGAGATTGTTGAGAGGTTTGATCGGGTCGGTCGTTGCTCTTTCCTTGAAAGAGATGACACGACTGTCTGTTTTGTTAGGCATACTATGTCTCAAACGTCTGGTGGCTTTTCGAGTTAGATAATCCGAGGCTCCCTCCTTCTAGCGCCAATCACTAGGAACCGAAATTTGCACTGCCAATTTCCGTTGAATTAGAAACGCAGGGTAAACCCTAGTTTCCCAGAGGTCCTAGATATCTACTAAACCACACGCCAATCAGTCAGAATATAAAGTAAAAATCGGAAAGAAAAATAAGAATCGAAAAGAGAGCAAATAGATGTCTTATTCTATATTTGCGTATGAACGTTTACAACATGATAGAAGCCTCGGCTATGAGAGATGTCGGCGAGATCCCTAGATCTAATAACCTTAAACTGCAAAACCTTAGTTGAGTCGCAGCTTGAATAACAAAAACGGAAAGTTGCCTAAATGCTCTAAGAGCTAAGCTATGTTTGCTCTTGACCCAATCCTTTCTCGAGAAAACGAGTTCTTTCGATAAAGTTCCAATGTCAATCTTGATCGAGACTGAACAAAGATAAGTTTGATCAAGTATCAAAAGAGGGAGTTAACGAGGACGAGGTGAAAATGGATTGACTGATACGACTCGCCGAACGAGCGAGTCGGATTGCTCGTGCCACCAAAGTCCCATCGGCGAGTTGGGTCCAACTCGCCGTACGGGTGAGTTGGTCGGTCCTTGCCATCTAACTCACTTGTACGGCGAGTTGGTTTGGTCCGAGTCCATTCCAACTCGCCCGTCACGGCAATTTGGACTTGTCCAACTCGCCGTACGGGCGAGTTGTCGGTCCTTGCCATCCAATTCACCCGTACGGCGAGTTGTCGGTCCTTGGGCATCCAACTTGCCGTACGGGCGAGTTGGTCGGTCCTCCCATCCAACTCGCAGTATGGGCGAGTTGGTCAGTCCTTGCCATCCAACTCGCCGTACGGGTTGAGTTGGTCGGTTCCTCGCCATCCAACTCGCCGTACGGGCGAGTTGGTCGGTCCTTGCCAATCCAACTCGCCCGTACGGGCGGAGTTGGTTGGTCTGAGCCGTCCAACTCGCCGTCGGGCAAGTTGGTTGGTCTGAGCCGCTCCAACTCGCCGTAACGGCGAGTTGGTTGGTGCGTGCCATCCAACTCGCCCGTTCGGCGAGTTGGACAGTCCAACTTGCCGAACGGGCGAGGTTGTCGGTCCGTGTTCCTTTCTTTCGAGTTTTGGCCCAGAAACTTTTGTTGAGACGGTTTCGAGACTGCATTATATGGAAACACGATTTTTAGATGTTGATTTTCAGAGTACCGTTTTTAGCCTAACATTTTGCAAAATTGTTCTCATCACCTATGAAATTGCTTTTGCTCCTTCTTGCTGCTGCAATTGCATCATGTTAGTTAGTTGGTTTGGACAAAGCAAATTGTAGAACTTCAAATAATGTCTCTCTAATTGAAGAAAATGTATCATAAAGTTCATTTTTTGTTATCAAGTGAAACAAACACTCTAAAAAGATTATGTTAGCCAGGCAGGAGACTTTTTGTCTATATGAAGAACGTATAGAGGACTTCTAACACAGCGTGCAAGATTATCCGCCCTTGTATTTTGAGTCTGGTGTACATGCAGAATATGAATAGTATTGAAACTTTCCTTCAGTTTAGTGAAATCTTTCAGGTAATTTGCAAATGCATGTCATTCTTCAGGTTCTAAAGTCATCTTCACCAATTGAGAACAATATGTCGCGAAAATCACATATCTTTGTACTAAATTTTCCATGCTGTCTATTGCACAAATCAAGCTTCAAAATGTAAAGGTGAAAGGCTTGTTCTCATATTTCTAGCTATCATCAAACTATCAAAGCCTTCTACCGTACTATACCAACCTAGTCATGATAAGTTATCATTTTCTTTCCATGATCTATCTATGAATTACCATCTCCCTACTCGGGGTGGTAGGATAAGTACTTCTTCCCTTTCATTTCCTAGCTGTGATTCATTATTTGATGCTGGTACATGTTCATCTCTCCACAATGTAGCTTTCGTTCGTGCAAATTGCAGGATGTCTCTAGGACCTCTATCGGTATTGTTCAACAGTTTGTCATTTCGTCACTTCCATATATACCAGAGTATCCACACGAACTAATGATCCTCCACATATGTTTTATCCCGCCAAAATAGGTAATATATATTAGCAAATATCGACTGCATCAAGAAACTCCAGGATTATTAGGAATCCGTGTGAGTGCCCACATGTGACTGCTGCTGGACACTAAAAACATGGTTTGTTGTTTCCTCATCTCCTCCGCATCGTGTGCACTGAGTATCACAGGTTGTTCCTATTGATCGTATGTTTTTCGTCACCACAAAACAACAAGATATGATCTGCCACAGAAAGTGTCTAACTTTTTGTGGATATTTTATCTCCCATGCATAAGCATGTAGTGCCTTGGCATTTGGACCAAACAGCTGGACATGTATGGTCTTATTTGGGTATCTTTTTTATTTGATATCCTGATTTTACCTTATATTTACCTGACTTTGTGAAATAACATCCATCTTTATCCATCAACAGTATCATACTTAGAGGAATACTCTCAATGATCGTAACATCTGCAAGGTCAATCAGATCTTGTAGCACATGATTTCCATGTTTCTAGTGGTCTGATCAATAAGCTGGCTAACCATAAGTTCTGAGTATAAAATAGTTGAATTACTGTTTGCTAGTCTGGGATAATTGGATGGGATGCATGGATCATTCCATACTGAAATAAATGATAATGTTCTGACCCTTTTGAATAGTCTTTTGCTAACCAGATATCTAGCACAATACTGCGCCAATCATAAGAAGGCGAGTATGATCTTATTGGCTCCAGAGTACTAAAGTTCCTAAAGTACCTTCCTTTAAAAAACTGAGCAAATAATTAGTTGGGTTTCTCTATCAATCTCAAAAAATGTTTGCCTAGCATTGCTGTATTAGAATCAGTCAGAACGCAAAATCTCAATCCTCCCGCTTTGTTGTGTTCAAATATTTTTTCCTAAACTAACCAGTGCATTCCCCTTCCATCCCCCCCCCTCCTCCTGAATTCCACCAGTATTGTGAGATAACACTAGTGAGTTAATTCGTTACAGTTGGTAACCAAAAACATGACAACATGATTAGGCATTTCAGAAGCAACTGTTTTTATAATTATTTCTTTTCCTTTTTTTGCCAATAGCGTGATCGTCCATCCATTAACCCGATTATGTAGTCTAACTTGTAAAAAACCAAAAATCTGAGTTTTGGATCCCCCAAGCCTTTCTGGAAATCCAGACAGGAACCCCATCCGCCGATAATATGAATTCCTAAGATCTCCTGCAAAACTTTCCCAGTGGATTATGTGATCTTATGCCTAAACTGAATAGAAAATTTATCAAAATTTATTTGTTTGTCCTGACACCTTCTCATAATCTTTCAGGATATATAGTATCGTCCAATATTCTTCATGTTGTGTCTTATAAAAAAAAGACTATCATATGATAAGATAAGGGAGATAGCAGAACACGCCTTTGCCACCTTGAGTCCAATTAACCTCTTTTCCCTTTCTGATTTTCTTAATATATTGGAAAAAATATTTAACCTTTGGCACAATATCTTGATAACAATCTTGTATCCCACATTACAAAGACTTATCGGCCACAGTTCTGTCATCAGAGTAGGTCTCTCTGTTTTTGGTATCAAGCAAATATTGGTTATATTCAGCTGTGCATCTAACTTTCCTGTTCTTAAAAAAAATATTCACCATATCCAAGATATCTTCCTTTATTATATGCCAAGAGTGTTGGAAAGAATAGCTTCCATTGGGTCTTGGTGCCTTCTTTGGGAGCATCATAAAGAGAGCCTGGCGAATTTCTTCCTATGTTGCTTCTACTGTTAGTCGAGTATTCATCTATTTAGTTATACTAAGAGGAATTTCTTGTCATAAATCTGCAAAGTCCATAGGAGACGTGGATGTAAATAAAATTTCAAAATATCCTACTGCCACTTTCTCCACCGCATGATCTTCTGTTACCCATTGTCCTCCCTTATCATGTAATTCAATAATCCTATTTCTGGCTAGTCTTCGTTTAGTTAATGAGTGGTAAAATTTTGTATTTGAGTCCCCTGATATATACCATAAATTCATGTTATTTTGTTCCCAATAATCTTCTTCATCTTTGTATGGCTCTAAAAGATTTTGCGAGACCTCAATAATATCTTCTTCAGTTCTACTATCATGAGTTTGGACTTCTTCTAATGTATGTTGTTCGAAGATGCTAGATAGAGCTGCAGCTAATTTAAAGTTTGGGTATCATCCTTATTGAAAGGGCCTAAAGCTCACTCATCTAAGCTTTGCAGATGATCTGCTTATTTTCTCAAATGGTAAGAGGGTTTCGATTGATGGTATACGGAATATTTTCAAACATTTTGCAGAGGTTTCGGGTTTGCATATCTGTATGTAAAAATATATTATATACCTAGCTAGTTTAGATGAAGCAGCAAAGCAAGAGATTCTCAGTGACTTCACGTTTTCAATTGGGGAGCTTGCGGTCTGTTACCTTGGGTTACCTTTGATGACAAAACAGATGACTGCTAAGGTTTATACTCCACTTATAGAGAAAGTTCGATCCAGAATAATCTCATGGACATCTCGGTCCCTCTCTTCTGCCGGTTGACAACAGCTGATAAACTCAGTGATTCATAGTTTCACCAACTTCTGGATATCCACCTTCAGACTTCCATAAAGATGTATACAAGAAATTGACAGCTTGTCTGCCGGTTTCTTATGGTCTGGCCCGGATTTAAACGCAAAGAAAGAAAAGGTGTATTGGAAAGATTGTTGTAAGCCTAAAGAGGAGGGAGGTTTGGGCTTTTGTTCAACCAAGGAAGCAAAAGATGTTTCGTTTTTAAAGCTCGTTTAGAGTATTCTCACATCCAATTCATTGATATGGGTAAGATGGATCAACAGGTATTTGATTCACAAGAACTCGTTCTGGTCAGTTATGGAGAGTTGCTCGCTTGGATTTTGGATATGGAAAAAACTTTTAAAATGCAGAGCTATGGAATTAAAGTTCTCGTAAGGTGGATATCAACAATGGCCGCTCGACATCATTCTGGTTTGACTCTTGGTCTCCACACGGTAGACTTATTGAAAAAATTAATGGTCTGAGGGATGATTGAAATGGGCATTAGAGTCAATGAGACAGTGGAGAAGGTGGTGAACACACACCGTAGAAGAAATAGACGAGGGGAAATTTATAATGTCACTGAAGAGGAGATACACATCTTGGTAGGACTGAGTCAATGTGAGGATGTCAGACATTGGTAATCAGGGGATAACTCATACAGAACAGAGTTTAATTCGAAGATGCAATGGAACCTAACTAGAAAAATCTATGCAAAGGTCAACTGGTGTGAAAATTTCTTGTTTCCCTACAATACGCCATGATAATATTTTATGGTCTGGATAGCTAATCGGAACCAGCTCCCCACATGAGACAGAATCTTACATTAGAACACGGCTGTGACAACTGCTTGTTCACTCTGTCCCGAGTCACTTGAAAGCCCACCTTTTTTACCAATGCCAATACTCATAAGAAATATGGAAAAATCTCACATTGAAGTTACTGTCTTCACGTTACACCAATGATGGGAAGATGTAATCCGATTACTAACAGGCCATACAAGGGATAAGATTCAAATATTCCTGCTCCGCTATGTGTTTCAAGCTACACTGTCTATTATATGGAAAGAGAGGAATGTGAGAAGGCATGGAGAAGTCCCAAACCCTCCTGCAATATTGATCAAAGGTATTGATATAATAGTCAGAAACAGAATATCTAGTCTGCATCTCTATGTGGTCAGTGGATGCGAAAGGGCCATGGAAACATGGTTTTCATTTCGATGACAACGGAGTTGGTTTAGTCTCAAATCTATTTTCAGCATAAATTTAGGCTTGACTTACATACATTGTACAAAAGTTTTTTTGTTGAATAAATTTGATATTCATTCCAAAAAAAAAAATGTATGTTGTAGTTCATGTATTCTATCCTTTCCATAAGGAGGGTTGTTCTTCCTCCATCTAGCAATTTCATGTCGACAATTACTCAACTTAGTCACAAAGTCAATATCTATCTGCCCTCTCGATTGTTCCCATCCTCGTGTAATAGATT
Source organism: Moricandia arvensis (assembly GCA_905132765.1). NCBI lineage: Eukaryota > Viridiplantae > Streptophyta > Magnoliopsida > Brassicales > Brassicaceae > Moricandia > Moricandia arvensis. The sequence goes on from CAJHQP010005886.1 coordinate 29,607, forward strand.
CCAGTAAACCTTCCTGCTGATACACTAAAATTGGATCTTTGAAACTGTCAAGTTAACAGTGGTTGTTGTAATACTTTAGATTCAATTTCAGAGGACCATTTTACACTTTATCTTTATGGAATCAATATCAAGATAAAAAAATTGATGAATTTAAACTTAGAGAAATCGTAAAAAGCAAGTAACAAGTTGATTTGAGGTTTTCAGGTTATTAAGAATTGTGGTCTAGGTTGGTTTGATCGGGTGTTAAATAATCGTGAGCCAAACAATTATTCAAGTAGCACTAGTCTAGAACTCGGATCACTCAAGACATATCAGCCCACTGTCGTGGTGCTTCATCTTTTGTCAACCAATCACAGTACTTAAATTGTCGTTTCGACTGAGAAGCGATTACAAACATTAAGATCAAGTCTGATCTGCTCACAAAACACCCTAACATTTACTTTTGCTGGCTAGGGATGTGATGCTCATTCAAGTTATGTCTAGGAATCTTATACACGGTTAATGTACAGGTTAAGCCTAAGTTCATGCACTAAGTGATCTGTTTAATGCAAGCTTTAAGAACAACAGTGAATGAAGACAATCGATTTATAACTTATTTATGTCAAGCTTACGTATCTAACACCGTAACACACTAGACTAAGAAAGCCGATTACTGAGCCATAGAACAAGAGAACATAGAGATCATAATAGGAGAATACATGAAATACTGCTGCAATAAAGAGAAATAGGGTTCAAGGGGTTCTTCTCTAAATAGAGAGAGAGATGGCCTTCTCCCTTCTAAGGTAGCAACTCGCAAATTACAAATCTCTAAGGTCTGGTTTCTTGTGTATAAGTAGTCTAGAAAAATAAGAGAAATCAGAAAAGATATATTGCAGTCTCTGACGGCTGCATAAGAGAAAAGAGGGATGATTATGGCAAATCCCGAAATATAGAAGTTTCCTTAAAATCTTTTTCGCTGGAGCAGTCAGTCGGTTGCTCTGTTCACTCGGGAACACCCGTCAGGTTGCTCTATTCGATTTAACACAGGAAAACGTCAATTTGTATTCCTTTCTTCATGTGACTCCCTCCTAGCGCCTCCTAACCTACTCCATACATGTAATGACTCAAAAGGAATAAAATTGACTCGATAAATACCTGAAACACTTTAGAAAACATATAGCAGAATGTGTCAAAAACACAATATATCACCTGCCCAATCAATCTTTTGTCAAATCGGAATTGTCCTCTCTTCCTGGGTACCTTGTCCTCAATAGGTTCTACTATTGGACAATGATCCGACCCCACCACACATACATATTCTATAAAGGTGCACATGAATAAATTATGTCAATTCTCATTTGCTAATGCTCTATCCAGTCTCAAACTAATCATCTATTCCCCTCTTCTTCCTTGCCACGACATCATATTTTCTAGAGAAGGAAACTATAGCAATCCCCAATTGCTAATCATACTATTGAACCCCAAAAATGTCACTACATGTCGTAAGACTCCATCTTGTTTCTTATGATTTCCAGTGATTTCATTTAAATCTCTTATTACAAACCAAGGTTCCGTTCTTGCTAATCCATACCTCATTAATCGTTCCCAAGCCTACTCTCTCACTTTTGGAACCGGATCCCCGATCCCCATACACAAATGTTAAGAAAATCTTCTTTCCTACGGTCTCTGTTTCTACATCAATTATCTATTACTGGTATATAGAATATTAACATGATTGTCATTGTAGTAATATAATGTCCATCCTCCACTTGTTCCTTGTAGATCCATCCATTATCAGTTCGTCGTAGCCGAAATGACAATGGAAATTCTGTAAAAAGAAAAATCTCGTTTAGTTTCCACTAGGAAAAGTAATTCCAGTTTGTGCTTATGCCAAATTTCCTGGAGATAACTTACTTTCCATTTGATACTCATTCTTTTACATTTCCAGCTTAATATCCGCATAAAAATGGTATGATGCTTGGACGAGCTGAAAATTAAGGTCCAATGTAACCCCTAAAATATTATGTAGTACCTCTCTTATTATTATTTCCCATTGAACTCCAACAGCCATTTTGAGTATATATGTGCTTTGGTTGATGTATGTGTTCCCTATTCTTGTTCTGAATTTCCCCATAAAGGAATTATCCGTTATGTATTCTCTCGCCATGTCCATCATTCCATACCATCTCCATTCCTGCCACTCCATCAAGTATAGATTTGTAGGTCATCTGTATTATACTTGATTCATAATTTATTGGCTCATATAGTGAGGATAGACACAGCCACTCCAGTGTATTATATTCCTCTACACATATAATATATGTCATTGTATTGATTTCCAACCCAAAGAAACCAATTTCGTCACCAAAATTCTGCCATACCATTTTGTGATAACCGTCCCCCTCTCTTGATAAGCTGCTATGTTGTGTGCCATATAACTAGTTATAAGACGTTAAGAGAGACCAATTGATAAAAGAAAAAGTTCCAGTTCGATTTCTCTGAACTTCATCAACCATAATGAAGGTCTGCAAAGTCGCTATACTGACATCATGAGTGCACACCAACCAGGACACGATTATGTGCCTTACACTCCAATCATCAGAAAATGAAGGTGCACTTACATCTGAAATGTATTTCCACATTAAGTAGGACCAAATTTTCCAAACAAAAAAAAAAGACCAAAGTGATTCCTCTTCTGCCTATTGATCTTAACTGGTCTGAAGAAACCATACAAACCCAATCATCCGAAAACCAAACTCTACCTGTTGTAACCAGATACCACGTAAAGTTTTAGTCACAGTGAAGCCAATTTAAACCCTTTGAGATACTTTCATTACACAATATAAACAGACAACATATCGGAGAGTAACCTATTTTGCATCATATTAAAACCAAAGAGAATCATGCTCTCTATATAATTTGTATACTCCTGCGTCGTAATTTTCATTATTTTACTAAACTTTAACCATATATCTAAACCCATATCACCTGAGTGTATTTATGTAAATGCTCCTTATGCATCATGTTCTTTCATCTGTGATATCCCTCACATCATGCTACAATCAAGATGTTGTATACTAATGCCTTTTAAAGAAAAAATTGGTTGAAGATCTTGAATCATACAATATCATTGGTGCCGTTGTTTGGTATGTATTTTGGCGAATTACAGAAACAGTTTAAACTATACGTCGCAACAACAAGGTTAAGTTTCTCTCGAAAGATCAGTTTCACGTAATTTCTTGAACTTAAACAGAATCTATAAACTTAAATCTATATATTTAAATCTCCTCTTCTGCAGATACTGTAGCTGCAATAAAGATATAGCCGAGCACAAGGATTGTAAGTTACACTACATAATATTTAACCTTTCATATTACCTGTCTAGATCATTTTCTCACCAACTTTGCCTCAGATTTTATGTTTCCGCTCCGAGATACATATGTCTAGGTGAAAGAGTTTGGTGCTTGTACGTATAGCATATTTTATACAGATGCCACCATACAACGTAATGGGTGATAATAGATCATACAAGATCACATCTAGGCATGTGGTTTCAGTTAGCTAGGGTTTTTTGGGTCGGTTAGTTCGAAATTTGGTTAGTTCGGTTTGGCCGAAAACTCGCTGAGTTTAACCAAAAAGTTCGGTTTTCAGTTAGTTCGTTTTAAAAAATTTATACCGAACTTAACCGAAGTTTTCGAATTCATTTAATTTATGTTTAAAGTGGTTAAAACTAAAAAAATGGTTATTTTTTCTGATCTTAATTAATTTACTTAGTTTGGAATGTTGGTATAGTTTGGTAAATTATTATTCTTTTGTAAAAACCCGAACTAAACGATTACCGAACTGAAAACTGATTTTTTGTTAACTTGCCGAACTAAACTGAACTTACTAAGAGCAAGATTATTGAGGATCTTTGCTCTTGAGTCCTTAATACACATATATGTATATATATATATATATATATATTATAATTAAGGAACTTTCGGTTTTGGTTTCTGTGAAGTTCTTAACCCGTAATTATATACGCATATATAATATATATATAAATATATTTTTTTCTAAAAATCAGAACACAAGGACTTCCAATAATGTTGCTCTAACCAAACAGAACCGAAAACCAAACATTTCAGTACGATTCAGTTCGGTTAATGCCCGCAAGCCTATCGCATGGATATGCAGATGTGATTGTATGTATATGTTATGATTTATGAAAAAAGACTGGCTCTCTGGTCACCTTCAACTTCAATAACAATGGGTTCAATAAATGGTTCGATGATCCAGAATGGAATTTTTTTATGTATAGTTGTTTCTGGTTCGAGATATTTCTTCCTTTGCTTTCTCGTTAGATTGTGTTTGAAATTGAATTATCTTTGTTGTTTGCTGTTATATATTGTTGTCTTTTGGTCCCCCTTTCTTTATTTTTACGTCAATTAAACAAGAAAATACTTAGCGCGTGGGGTCTGATTTTTTAAAAGTTTTAGGCAAAATGCTTGTCTTTTTGGTATATTATTTCTTTGGTATCAAATTAGGATCTACAAAATCGTCATCGTTTATGTGATGGACGGTGTATACTAAACTGGTTTAAAGATTAAAAGAAACAAAAAACAGTCAAATCTCCCTTTAATCTTTCCAAGTCAGACAGAACAACTGAAAACGTGTTAGCATCAGATTTGTTAAGTTTTTTGCGTTAAATTTTAATTGGTATTATTAAGCTTTTTGATAAAGTTTTCTTTTTAAAAGTGATGGTTATCCATTGTCCAGGCACAGAGATAGAATATCCGAATTTTTGGAGGTATTTAAGATTTGTTTTCTTTGTCACGAATTTCAAATTGTTTTTATTTTCTTTACTCCAGAAAAATACAAATATCCAGAAAATATATAGATATTCTTAAATATTTATAAATACTTAAGAATGTTTATTATATTTTGTTTATACAAATAATCTATGAAAAATAGAGATGAATTTGTACATAATGTATGAAATAAAAATAAAATAGAAAAACTATATGTTTTTAAATGTAAAATTAATTATAAAAATACAAACTTAAAAAAGTTATTAATGTAATAAAATCTTTTTTTTATTTAATATAAGTAATAATATGAATAGAATTTAGTAAATCATATGTTAGAATAACTATTATATAAAATTATACATTTAATCTATATTTAGTCTATATATATATACATATGTTGGATCGGAGTGGATATCCTGTTTTTTTTTAATTTTAGTATTTGTGATTTTTTTTACTTTTAACGGATATTGATTTTTAATATTTGTTTTGATTCAAAATTGTACATATATCTATATTTTTGGATCAAATCAAAATAAATAACAAATCAAATTTAACAAGTAAAATGCTCAGTCCCAATCCATTCCTATAGAATTTTTTGCTTCACCGTACCGTTGTCAGTTGGTATATAAAAAAGTGGGTAACTTGATTCTCCACTCGGAAGTGGGACGGGTTTATGACCCATAATTTAGGCTTTGTGATGTGGAGCTGACACTAACCAAGTATTAAACGCACGTCTAACATTAACTAGAAAATAATTATTAAGTATTAAAGATAATACCGCTAGAGACAAATATTTGTAGCATTAGTTTGCATTATATAATCATCTTAGATTTTTAGTGTAAATAATGTTTTTATTTTTTTAAACGTTGTTTAATGTAGTTAAGCTTTTATAGCAAACTAGGATGTTTTCCGGACTACGTCTGGAGATATTTTCATAAATTTTAATATATTTTAAAATATTATGTATTATATTTAAATATATATTATATATTGGAAACTGTATTAAATATAAACTACTAAAATAAAGTTTAATTTATTAAAATACAAAACATAAGTAATGATAAAATACATTATTTAAAATATTATCACAGTTAAAATATATTAAAATTTAAATCAATTAAAATTTTGATTTCTTAATTCCTCTGTTCATTATATCTTTATGATTCGTATTATATAGTTATTGGCTAAGAGTTTAAGTTCTTATCAAAAACACTAATCTTTCTAGAAGTAGACATGAAAACGTAAAAGGGGTTGCTGAGATTTTTTTCCAATTTTAAAATGTTGAATACAATAAATATTTTTTTATTAAATAAACTTGATAGAAGGTAACCATTTAATTATTTATTGAATATTTTCTGAAATTTCATAAATGTTGAAAAATACAATAGTTTTCAAAGGTAAATTGGTAAGCACTCTGGAAGCTTTAATTACTTTATTCTACAACTAACTTAATTTACCAATCATCCTTTAAAAACTATTTAATGGTATGGTTCAAATGTTAAATTGAACAATAGATTGGCTATGAAAATCTTTTTTATTTTTTTTTATATTTAGTGCTTTGAAAATTATTGATATAAATCTACATCAATAGATTATGTAGCAACAAGAGAAAAACTTACAGCTTATGTTCTAAAAATAACTAAATTTACACCTTCTACCAATCAAACACTTCATGAGATTATTATGTTACAAAGACTAAATATATCTACTAGATATTATTATCTATATGTTGTTTTTTGATAAATGTTTTAAAATATTATTAGTTTTCATGAGGTTTCTGTTTTTATCATCGATTTCCAAGAAAAAAGATAAAAGACATTATAGATATTAGATACTAAGCGTTGGTTCTATATTTGTGTACGTGAATTCTCCACTTGACTGCTATCAAAGGAAAAAATACATCTTAATCAACATCTTTTATGGTACAATCCAAATAGATTATTATATATAAATCAGATAATATATTTTAAAAAATATAGTAATTCAAATTTAGGCTGTAATTATGCATCCAGTTAGTTATTTCTTAATTTCTTATATTAAAATAATATAAAAATGTGCATATTACATATTTAAATGTTACTAAATTAAAGGAATTCTAATTTTACCATACATTTGATACATTGTATAACTTTATCTTTAAAAATAACAATTTTATTAATACCATAATCTTGATGAAAATAAAACTAAATAATTTCTTAAATCATTCATAAATGTTTAAGAATCATTTATAAAACATTTATAGAAGTTTATAAACTCAACCTCATCCTCTAAATACAAACTACTATATAATAATTCCTAAACTGTAAACTCAAATTCTATAATATATTTGCTTGAAAGTAATATTAAAAACTGTATCTAAATTATGGTATTTTAAGCAATTGCTCATTAAATTTTGGATATTCTTTTCTAATGTGCTTTTCATTATTTATGAAAATTCTTAAAGTCATTTGCATATATATTGTTTACAAATTTTGTCAGAATATTTACAAAACTTTCTGAATTTGTTTGCTCTAAGTTTGGAACATAAAATTTTCATTCCCCGTCAGCATAGAATTTGTGTTATTAAAAAGTGTTCATAATTTTGAAATTGAAAAAATGAGTAACGCACTAAAGATGGGAAATGTAGTTTGGTCTTCTTCTTGTATTCCATTAACCCTCTTATCTATTTTAGTCTAGAACTTTTTTTATATTACAATTTTTTTTAAACTTTATATTACAATTTTCCTTTTAAAGTTCTAATAATACCAGTGGAATAATGGAAGTAAATTTCTTTGATGGTATTAATAGCACACTAATTTTCCTGCATTGTTTTGAATTAGTTTCTAGGATATTTTATGTAATTCAAATGGGTTTTAATTTGAATTTCTATATTATAAGATTGATGATTGTGAACCTGTGACTACCATGGTTTTTTCATTGGGATTAAGTGCTCAATAATTGTTTGAACACAGTTTTTATTCATCTTGTATAATACAGAGAAATATGATAGTAATATAAAATAAATCAAAGCTTCATTGTCACTGTATGGTTTTTTTCTTTGAAACACATCATTATCACTGTATGTATATATTTAGTTTTTAGTGTTTGTTTGCTTAAATGTAAATCTATAAAATAATTCATAATCAAAATATCGTGTGAATAGCTTGGATATAATTCAGTTTGTTCATATCCAATGATTTTGTTGTATTAATTTAGTTTAAGCTTAATTTTAAGTGTAATTATCTCTTTTTTACTATTAATGTAAGCACTGCATTATGACTTACTTTTAAATTTATACGACCGACACAAAATATATCGTTAATTGTGATATCCAATAACACTTAAGATTTCTTTATTTTTTTTACTTGGTGGCTGCGTATAAAGCGTTCTTATTCTAGTCATCGAACGGGTTTCGAATGATAAAGGTTTGCTGTCAACCTTTGTTCTTCAATATAGTTAACCACATATGGCCAAATAGTTAGACGAACTATGAAAATATTTGAACAGAGAAGTTGGTATAACAAAAGCCACACTCGTAACTATTGAACGATAACGGAAATATTTCATAAATAAATGACTTGTATTTGGTCAAAAAAAACTTACTTGTACATGTATACAAATTCATTGAGCCATTGTAAATATTGTATAAATAATAGACAAATAGGTATGTCATTAATTCAGTATGAAGAAACTAATAAGCTGTTTTATTTTCGACCTTGGAAGTTGAATGGCTTAGCTTTTTCGACATTTTCTATTTGTTAGTCACAAAAAAGTCACAACGTTTCTGAATCAAATTGATTATCAGTTAAAGAAACGATACTGAGTGTTCCTTTAGAAACAACTGATTTTCTTTATGTTTCCATGTGGAATCTATATACCCTCCTTGAACAAATCGGTTTAGCGCCAAAATGTATAATAAAAGATATTATCTCTTCCTACAATAAAATTACCATGAAGAATAGAAACTCGGTAGCTCCGATGGTAAAATCCAATTATAGATTCCCGTGAAATATGAACTTACTATACAAAGGAGTTCGTAAGTTCCTGCATTCCAATTATTGCAAAATTCATCTTTAGTGCAGACTGCAGACAATCTCTTCTAAATTTTCAGTTACCTTTTTTACGATTTCCAGTTACCTAAAGACTAATAGGATCATGTATATCTTACACCACCCATGAATATTATTTTCTGTAGGAGAGATACAAATAAAACCGTTTAAAAAGTCACCTTAGAGTCTTCTGTCTCTAGTGCCCTTTGCTTTCACAGAGGAATTAAGTTATTGTCATCTTTTTTGAGAGAGCTCTGAACTCCAACTAATTAGCAACATGTATTGAAAATGAGGCTTTTATTAGTAATGTTAATCATAAAATGTGGAAGCTTCTTATTTAACATGTATACCATGTAATTCTTATATCAAACAAACGAATTATGATCCAAACTGATACTTTAAAAGCAGCTTAGGCTTAAGCTGCATATATTATTTATAGCTTAATTTTTCAATATAAAGTAGAAATGGAACTGGAGGACTCATCCTTTACTGAATCTTGAGGAAAATAGGATCAAAGAATCTGCAGAAAAGGTGAAAATGATCACATGGACTGCTGAAACTGAAAAGGAAGAAAAAAAACTCAAAAGTTGATTACAAGCTAAAAAATTGAAAGTTTAATGTGCTTCCTTCTCCCAAGCTGCTCTCGTGCATCATTCAATTAACTTCATTACTTTGTTCGTTTAGTCTTCAGAAACACTAGTGTTTGGAACAAATTTGTCATCCCAACTATTCATCGCCCCAAAATATCAGCAGAGGATGACGCCTCCAAAAAATATATACAACACTTGAATGCGATGTTTTAAATTACTTGAGGGGAGTAAATTTTTGAGAATTAACGAACATATTCATCGATTAGAAGCATTTCGAGACCAATAAGGGTCTTTGTAATTGAATTTCGAGCCTCCCAGAAATGAATCAGACGAAAGCATAGCTCGGTTTCGTGGGGACCTAGTGAGATATCTTTGAAGGATATAAGTTCTTGGGCATTAGAGGAGGAGACAGGGGACTTCGGTTTGATTTCATCACCATGGCTTGAGCGTAGTCACTACAGGCTTTCGGGTTTTGGTTTGTGTCAAGGTAAGAAAAGATAGTATATAAAGAATGATAAAGAGGGGGGGATGGAAGGAAATCATTGAAAGGAGATTAAAGCCAACAATTGATTAAAGCCAAAGACGTAACGAAGGTGGGAGGAATACGAAACGGAGGCTGAGAGAAGAAGAAACTCAAGCGTTTGATCGCTTTACGGGTTAGGGTTTTCTAACATAGAGAATAGACCGAAAGTATACAAAAAATATGATTTTGGGCGTCTTTCATCCGGGCCGGAGATAAATATGAGCCCATTAACGCAAGAGGAGATGACGTGGCGTTTTAAAATATCCTAATTGGGTGATTATTTTAAATGATGTGGCATGTCTCTCTTTTCACCTTATTGAACTTTTAGTATTGTTAGATTGTATAAAAACCTTCACTTACAAATTACAACTAATCGAAAAATCAAAAATTTCACATCTTCTTTCTGACTCTCTCTCTGCTCTCAGAACTATTTTTATCATTTATTTTACTATGCAACTAAATTTCGATAAATAAACTAAAAGACACCTTTTATCGTCCATGGCAATTGTAAATTTGACATATGAAAACAACACTTAAAAAAATAATTAGTGCTATTTTAGATATAGAAAAAGCGTTATATAGGTATCAACAACAATTACAAGAACTATAAATGATGATTTTACAGTCGCACTTACTAATGGAATATGAAATTGGCTCTTTTAGCTATGCATATAGAGAAAACTCTAGGTCAAGATGGGATGACAACTCTTTTCTATCAAAATTCTAGAATATTTAAAAACAGAAAAGATTTAACCCGTGTAGGTAATTAATTCCTTTTTGAAGTAACAATGTAGGATGGTCTAAATGACACCAGTATTTATCTAATCCCAAAAACAAAGCCAAAATAAATGTATCAGTTCCCGCTCGATCAACTTGTGCAACGTTAGCTATAAGATAATCTCTAATGTATTATGCCAACGATTAAAAAATTTCTACATGATTGTATTTCAGAAACGCAGTCAAACTTTGTTATTGGAAGATAGATTACATATAATATCTTAAATGCATAACAAATGTTCCATGCACTGCAAACGAAACCACGTGGACGTGCCAAAAGGATGGCCACAAAAATGGATATGAGTAAATGGTATGATAGGATGGAATAGTCCTTCATGGAAGATGTCATGTGGAAAATGAGTTTCTTGGACATGTGGATTGACTTGATTATGCGTTGCATTACTTCAATTAAGTACAAGACACTTATGAATTGCCAACCAAGGGGAAATATTATCCCGAAAAGAGTTCTACGTCAAGGACATCCTTTGTCTCCTTTCATATTTATTCTATGCACGAAAGTGATCGCTAGCCTTCTTAATCATGAAGAGAACAAAGGAAAGATAACAAAGATGCGTGTTACACGCACTTGTCCCCCCCCCCGGTATCTCACCTTCTCTTTGCTGATGATAGTTTTTTCTTCTATATGGCATATCCCCGTGAATGTGAAGTAGTTATGAAAGTAGTCAGAAAATATGGACAAGCAACAGGTCAATACATGAATTTTTATAAATCCTCTTTACTCTTTGGTAAGAGGGTCGCTGGAAATGCTTGACAGCAAATTAAAGATACATTTGGGATCCAGAATAAAGGGGGAATGGGTTCCTACTTAGGAATTCCAGAAGATATTAGCAGATGCAAGTGTAAGCTATTTGCGTTCATCAAGGAGAGACTGTTGAATAGAGTGAATGGATGGACATGTAGATGGCTATCAAAAAGAGAAAAGGAAGTCCTAACTAAATATATTTTGTTAGCCCTACCGACATATATTATGTCTAGCTTCTTGCTTCCGCTGGAGATATGTGAAAATCTCACAAGTGTTATTCCACAATTCTGGTATACTGGGCCAAATTAAAAAATCTATGCTTACCGAGAGAGGAGAGCGGGATCAGTTTCCGTATGATCCATGACTTTAACCTGGCTTTACTAGAAAAACTATTACGGCTACTAGTATAATACCTTGATTCATTAGTGGCTCAAGTTATGAGGAGAAAATACTACTTCATGATTTCGCCTTTGCGAATAAGCTCGGTAAACTTTGCATCCTTTGTGTGAACTAGTATTTCAACAACACATATATTATTGCTATTGGGAATTAGAGAGAAAATCCATTCAGGATATGAGGTTAATGTGTGGGAGGACCCTTAGATCCCTACAACACCAACTAGGCTAGCCCGACCTTCTACCCCAGTGATGCACCCGAGAATGAGAGTCAGTGATCTTATAATGGAGAATCAAAGGAATGTGACGTTGGACTACTGGAAAATATGTTTACCATGATGACATACCTCTCATACAAAGTTTGGCCATAAGATCAATTCATCGCCGTGATACTTTCTGTTGGAGCTACATAAAAACAGCAATACATGGTTAAATCTGGATATTGGGTAGCACATAATTTATTGAGAAATGATGAAGAGATGAAGGTCATGGAGCCAATATAACCAAGTTTCAAGCCTTTGCTTGGAAAATAAAGGTACCTTAGAAGATATGTCATCTTATTTGGCAATTGATAACATGACATGTGGTGGTAACGAGGAACCTGACACGTTGTAATATGCAATGTCATAATTATTGTCTAAAATGTGGTGAAATCGATGAAATTTTTACTCATGATATCTTCGAATGTCCACCAACTTTACAAGCATGGTTTCTATCAGCAACACCATCTAGTCCTAATATCTTTATGCGAACAAGTATTTATGCCAATATGGATTACTTTTTTTGGAAAAAGATTACCTTTTCTGAAAAAAGAATAGCATTGTCGAACCAGAATTAGATAGTGATCTTTATCCCTAGATAATTTAGTATATTTGAAAGGCAGAATGATAAAT